>NDGM011083347.1:0-12485 GCA_002564305.1 Octomys mimax | reverse complement strand
TGTTTAAATAATGTGAATGCTTTAGGTTTTAAAAAAATTGGTTACCTCCAAGGAAGTAAGTATACATATTTGTCCTCCAGGCAAATTGTAAGTCCCTTAAAATAAAGTGTTTTGCTGTTTATTTTATCTCTATATCATCTTTAATGAAATAATGATATCCTGCTATGAGGCTATGAAATACAACAGGAGGGCATTTGTGTGTGTGCCTATATGAACACAGTGTTAAAAAGAGAACTGAAACTAGGTACTTGTATCTTTAAACCACGTTCACATGTCATGATTTACAAGTAGTTCTTGTTGTATTATCATTGAGAGATGAGAACACTTATTCCTGTCATGTAATTCATTTTTTTCTTTAGCCATCGAAGCCCAAATGGCTAAGACCTTCATCTAGATCCTGAATAATACAGCTGTATAGAATCCCTGATTGGAAACAAATCCTAGTTAGAACGTTTTCTTCCCTTTAATCTAAATAATTGGGAGTACTATGCTTAAGTATAAATGCAGGACAATGGATGAGGAAAGACAGTTTCACCCTATAATAGACCAAAGCTAAAACACATGAACTATTGAGACTTGTGGAAAGACAATGGGCCAAGCGTGCTCTGTTGGCCAGTGTGCCATCCTGATTTCTTACCAAATGGGTGAGAGGAGGGCTGGAGACAGAAAGCAAGGGAAAGAGGGAAGAAGTGCCCGGCGTTTACCCTTCAGAGACTTAGTAATTCTACATATTAATAATCACTGCCAAAACTCTTGGCAAGCCTTATTACAAATGTCTCCTAAGAGAAAAAGCCCAGGACAGGTCCTTAATGGGGTCTAAGACAGGACAGAGACAAGTATGTCTCATGCAAAAGAGGATACAACTGAGCCAACTCTTCCTAGTTTTTACTCATCAAGACTTGCATTTTCTCTGATTTATGGTTTTCATTAAAAGAAGGATAAAAAAGAAGCAATTGATTCTATTGGCCAAAATAAAATATATCAATATCCAAAATTTGAATCAATATTATTCCAGTGCTCCCATCTGTAGCATTGTTTTACTTCTTTAAAAAGAATTATCTACTTATTATAATATTCCTCCAGAATTACAGTGCCAGTTTACAAGTGAAAAAAGAGGCAAAGAGGATGATGGTATAGAAGATGATGATTTTGTTTCCCCTAATTAGCTGTTTCCTGGTCGTTTGGCAACTGTTCCCAGCATTTCTGGTAGGATGCTTCCCTCACACATTCACTTCAGGAACACTTTCTGTGCCTGCGCTTCCCACATATCCCTGATTTCCCCAGAGAACTCTCACTGCTAGGTCACCAAGAGAGGCCAGGCAAAAAGTGTTTAACATCAAAATCCAAATATGTGAAAACCAAGAGAAAAAAGGGAAAACTGAGGAGACCATACAACACGATGAATGAGATAGTGCTCACATAGTTGTTGGTAGGCCGGCATTGGCGCTCGGATGGATCTGGTGACACTTGGTGAAGTTTCTCATTTTTGCCTGACTCGCTAATGCAGAATTAACTCAGGCCATGCATGAAAGGGGTGAGTAGGGTGGTAGATGGCTTTGTCACAGATGTGTGGAGACCTAGCGTTAGTGTTACTTGTGCGATATTAATCTCATACTGTGTTCTTAATACATAGCGGTGCCTTGGTTCATGAATGGTGTTTAGGAAAATTTGCTTCTGATTGCAACTTCTGCATCTGGTGACAGCTATCTTTTCAAAAATTACAGAGCCAAACGTTTGTGAACAGAGGTACCACTGCATGGATTAATCCCTCGGTGGCTAGTCACCACACTGACTCCTGTTTGTCAGTGTTTAATTGTCGTGTGTTTGAGTGTAATGAATATTTCCATAAAGCGTATTTTGCATGAGCTTTAACAAATACTTTAAACATTGAAAGGGCAGATGCTGGTGATTCATGACCAAGATGGTCACTTGTTAGTGTCCACAGCGCTGACCCATTTGTGTGATTACTGACTATATTTGGCTCTTCCTGGCCATCTTGTCCCTTTGTGGGTGAATAGTGCAGCTCCCTGCCATGGGTGATTCCACTCTTGGTTGAGTTGTGACATTAATGCTGAGGGGCTAAGTGGACATATAGATTCAGAAAAAAATAAAGAACTGCATGCAAAAAAAAGAATTATCTAGAAGGTATATCTCTAAAGCAGTAATTCCTCAAAATCTACAGTCAAGGATATTTTTAATTGAGTGTAATGTTAAAGATTTTAAAGAAATTAATGTAAGCTGCTCCAAGATGAAATTTCTGTGACACAAATTAGATTTATTAGAACATTCATGAGAAATCAAAATGATTCTTTTAATTAAAAATTGAATATTGTCTTCAGATTCCATTTATTATGCAATAAAGAAACAAGTTGGACCATGTTATCTTACTGCGTAGGCCATCTGGCTTAGCGAATAGTAGGTAGACAAGACAGTACTCAAGTGCACAGTCCTTCCACCTCAGTCTTCCAAATGCTGGGGTTATAAGTGGGCATGACAACACTAGGATGCTCAGTTTCTTGCATGGTTTGCTTTATTTTAGAGAAGGATGTCTGCATACCAATCCAGGAAAATAATCTCATCTGTTGAATTATTCCAAGTAATTCTTCCATCTCACTAGTGACTGGCATAGACTGAGAAAGTTGTGGCCAATGCAATGTAAAATAGGTGGCAGAGTAGATGATCTATTGGAAGGATTTTGTTTTCCCTAGAAACACTTGGTTTTAGTGTTTTACTTCTGTTTTTTTTTTCCTTACTACATGTTTTTCATACAACATGTTTTCACTCATTGTAGGGAATGGGTGCTAACACCTAATATACCTTGCTTCTTTTTATTACATTTCCCTCTCCCCTCCCTCCATTTGTTTTGATCATGACCAAATCAGGCAGATCTAGCAGCTGGCACTAGACAAAGAGTACCAAGGTATGCATATTAACAATGTCTCTCCTGTCTGAAACTTCAGCCTCTACCAACAAACTTACCAAAATAAAGCCAGTGGCACTATGTCATGAAGTTGTAGAACCTAACAAGGAATTGGCAATTCCCTTGGAATTCATCATAAAATGTAGATTTGGCAAAGCTTTGCAAAATACCACTTTATTAAACTATATCTCTATGTGTGGAACAGGAAGAAAAATAAACAGAAAAATTAATCCAAAGTCATGTAGTTTACTAAGTGGCAAGGACAACCTAGAATTTGGATGATCTGAATTATATTTTTATTCTTCATTCCTGGTATAAGAATGTACCTTTTCTTTTTTCTCCTAAAAGCTCCTTTTTGTCTACTCATGGTTTTAAGTGAAATATGAAAAGGGTCTAAAGCAATAAGTAGCTATAAGCACTAATGAAGTTGTACGAAACTGACAAATTTCACCAAATACCTGCATCTCACCTCCTTCTCTCTTTTGAAAGAAGGTTTGAATGTTACTAATGCCACCTGTTTGACAGGAATAGGTTAATTTTTTAATGACAAAAACAAGTGGGAAAGAAAAGAAAAAATGTATTTCTGGATTGTGTGGTTTTGGTTTCTTTTTTAATGTATTTAGTACAGGGTCTAACTACACAGATCTGCCTCCTAGTGATTATCAGCTCCCCAAATGCTGGGATTACAGGCATGTGCTGCCACGCCCAGTCTGAAGCAACCTCTCAGAGCTATCTCAGTGTGCTGGGGGCATGGGGAGGGGGCAGAATAGCACTGCACACTGGGGATCGAGCCCAGGTCCTTGCATCTGCCTAAGCAGGCACTTTAATCCGCTCAGCTATCTGACCAACCCTCTGGATTTTGTGTTTTGAAAGCTACAGCTCTAAGGAAAAACATAAGTAATGAGGCAGAGATGAAATGATTAAAATAAATAAACAAACAAATGGATTCTTCCTCTTCCCTTACCTTCATCTGCTCTATGCAAAACGATATTTTTCATTTCCAATATTCATACAGAGAAGCAAATCAGAGTAACAACCCCAAAATATCCTGCATGGAAATATCAAGAAGGGAACTCTTTCCTGCCTTCAGGTCTGAATTTTGAGATGATAAAGAAGAAGACCTATGTACCCACCTACAGAAGCCTGGGCAGATGGAGAACTTTCACCCAAATGGTAATATTTGTGACCCAGCAGGGTTCCAGAACAAGGCAGTATGCTAGTGCCTCCAAGTGGGAAACCCACATACTGAAGAAAATAATCAGGCCTGAAAGTGAGGAAGTAAATATGCTGATCTATGAGGATGAAGCAAGCCCTATTTGCACAACTTGGAGAAGAGCCTCCTGTCTCCCCAACACTAAACTAAGCCAAACACAACCCCTTAGAGTTGAGACTCAAAAATGGCACCAGACCTGAAACTCAAACATCCAACATTTCTGCCAAATACATATTTAAAAACTTACCAAGTAGCGTGCAGTTTTAAGCCATCATGGTAGAACAATGAGGCTTCACAGTGAATATAAGTTTAGTTTTAGTCGTACCAAAATGTTATCTATTCATTTGCGAACTGTGATCTATATTTGCCAGTAAAAATCATACTCAGGATTTGACTCACTGACAAAATTTGTCACTTTAGTAGGTAATTCTGCAGCAACATGCCACCAGTCAGTCATATACTTCCAAGTATTTGTGTATGTCTTGGAGGCAGATTGTGCCAAAATCAGACAGATTAACATGGATGCTGATGGTAATGATTATGTTCTCGCCACGTATATGTGACTGTTACAAGAAAAACATTCTTTGAAATGCTCACATCTTTACTATTCCCACCTTTTGATGGACTGAGTGGAACTGCTTTTATTAAGCACACCAAGTTTTCTAAGATCCTTAGGTACTGCGAAGACCCTAGATACCTCACGTCTGTCAGTATCTCCTCTTCTTGAAGAGAATGACAAAAAGGAAAGCTTTGAACTTCTCTGTGTCAGTAAACATCCTATGTCTAGTCATGCATTTATCAAGGGTTGACACATATGAGCCCTAGAGAGGCAAGAGAGGAAAGAGGGGTACGAAGCTCTCATTGATTTACTTGATGTGGCAAATTTTGGAGATGTGAAATGTGTTTTCTAGAAACCCTTTCCAAAGACAAATAATTCACCTTTACATAACTAAGATTATCCTTATAATTCCTTCAAGAACTTAAAGATACTGTGAAATTTATTTCTGTGTGTTTTACTATTTTTTTAAAAAATATTACCCTATTTACTGATTAAATAGTAACTCTGTGAAGACAATAACTGTTCCTATTTCTACTGTTCTGTAATCCCAGAAATTATTACAGTGTATAACATGTAGTAGATGTCAAATAAAAAGTTGAATCAATTTTTATATTATTTATTTACTACACTACAGTTATTTCAACAAATCTCTCATTTGACAAGAGATCAGTTGTGGCTTATGGTATACAACACGTAGAGATTTATACTCAGTTTTTGATAGTGTTAAAGAAAAAGCATAAACCTTTCTTCCGTGTGCATATACGGGGGTTATATTTTATTTTTTCACAATAATATTGAACATCATCTATCATGATAGTTTAAAATGCTGATACTAATTTTACTTGTATATCATTCAGCTCTCCCAGTAGAAAACTTTTTTTTTTTTTTCTTTTCTGGCTCAGCCCACTCTGGGTGTAGTGTCGGTATGGCATACTGTGCCGGCGATCGAACTGCAGTAGTACCTGCACTTGCCTAAGCTTGCCTAAGCAGGTGCTTTAGACCACTGAGTTATCTCACCAGCCCCAAATTTGTTTTTTTGTTGAGACAGAGTCTCACTTTATAGTTCATGTATGAAGTATGACCCATTCTTGAACTCACAGCAAACTTCCTGTCTCAGCCTGCTAAGTTTTAGGATTAGCATCAATATGAATTTAAAAACATAGATGTTTCCTTAATCTTCATGTACACAATTAATAAAAAAAGAATTCTGAAAGGCACAACACTGTATTGATCACAAAATATAATTTACAAAACTCTTAAGTATGTGTATAATAGCTGTTCAAAAAATACTGGCTGGATTCCATTCTTATGTATGCTTTGTAGAAACAGTGTTAGAGTTTTACTTTTTGTTTTGATAAAGAAGTTTCCAGGGATCAGCGAGATAATTCAGTCAACTAAGCATGTGTATAATCAAATGCAGGGACCAGGGATCAATCCCTAGTATCACATTCCACACCGGCCCCACCCTGGATACACTGAGCCTGCCACAGAGTCCAGGCATGGGGACAAACATCAGTAATCCCAATGCTGAGGAGGCTGAAAACAGGAGGATCACTATGAATCTGAGCTGCTCAGTGAGACCCTGTACAAAATACACAAAATTTTGAAAAAAGAAGTTTCCAGAAGAATATTTTAAAAAATAAATTATGCATCTTCTGTGATCACAATGGAATTAGACTAGAGAGCAGCAACAACAAAAACTTTATGAATTGTACAAAAGTATAGATATTAAGCAGCATACCTTGAGAGACAAATTGGTCAACAAAAATATGAGGAAATTTACAAATTAACTGAAACAAATGAAAATAAAGCACAATATACTAAGATCTATAGGATAACACAAAATGAATGCTAACAGAAAAATTAATAGCAAAGAAACTTTACTCCAGAAAAATATAAATATCTCAAATAAATAACTTATTTAAATCAAGGAACCAGAAAAGCAATAAAAAAGGCAAAGCTATTTGAAATAAATAACTAAAATCAAATAGAGAAAAAGAGACAGAAAGAAAGACAGAGCCACATAAGAAACTAAAGATACAAAAGACCAATGAAATAAGGGATCTCGAAACTCTGAGAAAGTCTGTGCATCACTGTTTCAAAGGGGATTAGCTAATGCGAATGGTAAGCCAGAATCTACTTCTATCAATAGATGATTTATTCTAGGAACTATTTGAGTTGGTCAATTTGAAATTCCCATTCCTCAAAGAAGTATTTCTGATCATACTTTATATAACTGGGGCAACTTTTCCTTGTTTTCCTTCTTGGTTAGAGTTGTAGTTAAATAAAAGCTAAATTTGGAGAACATGGGTCAATTGTGTACAAGTTGTGGGGTACTTTCCACTCTGGGCCAGGAGGAGAGATATCCCTACCTCTGGGATTCAGTGAATGTTTGGGAATTTGCCTAATGGGAAAGACCTCTCTGGAAAGATACTTCCTAAATTGTGGGCAAGAATCCACATAGATGGCTAGGTGGAGGCCTGTGTTTAAGAATGGTGCTTTTAAAATATTGGTCCCATCATCTGATTCTCTACCCAGGGGCCTGCATCTTAGCCTTTCTTCATTATATCCACTTCACCTGGTCTGAACCCTTTTCCCAACTGAGCTCTAAATATCCCACAGCACTGGGACCTCCTTAAGTAACTGTCTTCTAAGCTATGTAAATTTTGGCAGTGGGCTATCTTATATAAAATATGGTGAAAATTTATTGTACATCGTTTCTATTAATTGTTAAAGAAGGGCTGGAAACAGCACAGTGCCTGCCTGCCAAATGCAATGTCCTGAGTTGAGTTCCCAGTACCAAAAAACAAAAACAAACAAAAAAAAGTTAAAACTTTTTTTTAAAAAAAAAGGAGTAATTTTTTTCAGAAAAATAGACAAAATTGAACACAACTACTTTAGGTAAATTAACAATGAAAAGAAAGGTGAGATGACACAAATTATACAATCAAAGGTGCAAACATAAGCATTGTAACTGATAAAATAGAAAGAACAACATCATTGGGGATGATTATAACCATTGATCCACAAATTGGAAAAGTAGAAGAAATGAACATGTTTCTAAGAGATAAAACCTACAAAAACTGAACCATGGCAACAAACAAATCCTGAGAAAACAGATGATAAGTGACAACCGAATCAGTACTAAAATATTTTCCAACAAAGTAAAGCCCTGGGAGAGATGGTTTCAGTGCTGAATTTTATAAAGCTTTTAAAGAAGTAATATCAATTTGTCCCATATTGTTAAATAAAAAGAGAAAAGAAAGACATTCTTGCAAATTAATTTTATTGAAGGGCTGGTCAACTAGCTCAGCAGATTAAAGCACCTGCAAGCAGGCACACGAGCCAGAGGGCCAGAGGTTCGATCCCCAGGCCTGCCATGCTGGCCCCGCCCTCCAGCGCATGCTGAGAGGACAACTGGGACCAGGTGTGGTGGCCCATGCCTGTAGTCCCAGCTCTTGGGAGGCTATAAACAGGCAGATCACTATGAGTCTGATCTAGTAGTGAGATCCTGAACACCCTGCAGACCCTGCCCTAAAATACAGAAAATAAATAAATAAACAAATTAATTCTTTTGAGTCATTACCCTCACACCAATACCAGAGAAAGATATAAGAAGAAAGATTAAGTCCTGACTGTGAGAAGCAGCAGAGCTGGATAATGAGCATTCATGGGGGTGGGGCAAAGCCAGCCTGAAGTACACAGAGCACCTGAGGTGAGCCTGGTGAGCAAGTTCTTACGCAGAGAGGTTTCATGTGACATCAACCTGCTGGGTGTATACATAAGCACACAGCACTCACTGGGTGGTTCATTTCTCCCATCAGGAGAGGGGGCAGTACCTGAGCTCAGCTTTCTACATTTCTGACTCTTGCCTTATTCATCCTTTGCCAACGTCCCCCTGGGAGTTTCCAAAACTGTTCTGTATAAGGCACCTGACAAACATAGGTACAAAGTATCTCAGCAAAATAGTACAAACCAAATCCATCAAAACATCAATAATGGAACAGACCATGATTAAGAGATAGTTATCTAAGGGATTCAAAGCTGATTTAATATACACAAATAAATCGCATATAATATCACATTAATACAATAAAAAGCAAAAACCACATGATCATCTCAAGTGAGGCAAAAAAAGTAAATAAAATTCAACATCCTTTCATGATAAAAACATCCTTTCATGATAAAAATATTCAGGAAATAATATATAAAATGAACAGGATAAGACTCTAAAATAATAAAACTACATGTGACAAACTCATGGCCAAAATTATACTTATGGGGAGAAGCTGAAGCTGTTTCTTGTAAGATTTGGATCAAGGCAGTCATAACCTCACTTCCCATTCTTACTCAGAACATACCTGAAAACTTAAAGAAAAAATTAGGGAAAAATGGACATCCAAATTAAAAAAGGAGAACATTTTACCTGTTTTCACATTATAAGAAATGTATATGTATATATATATATATATATATATATATATATATAATTTTATGACTTCAATAAAAAGAAGCCACTAAAGTTGATAAAATTAGTAAAGTCATATGTTATAGTTGGCCCCGGAACCAGTTGTGGTGGTGTATGCCTGTAATCTCAGTGCTCCAGAGGCTGAGACAAGAGGATCGCTACATACCCAAACTATGTAACAAGACTCTGTACAAAAACAAACAAATTAAAAAATCAGAGAAAAAAGATTGACATACATCAAGCAGTTTCATTTTTATACAAAAACAACAAATGCTGTAAAAAAGAAATCAGCCCAATTCACAATAGTTGTAAAAACTACCAATACATAAATTAACCCAACAAGTGGAACTATGTTCATAGCAAAAAAATTAAAATACTCATGAAAGAAATTGAACACACACACAAAAAGTGGAAGGATGTAATATGCTCATAGCTTGGAAGGATTAATATTGTTGACTGGTTGATATTATCTAAAGTGATTTACAAATTTAGCACAATCTTCCATAAAAATACCTAATGACACTCTTCACAGAAATAGAAAAAAGCACTAACATTCACATGCAAGTGCAGAAAACCTAAAGAAGCTAAAAAGAAGAAAGCTGTCTGGTCCAAAATACATCATCTTATAGCAAAATACAGAGCTATAATAATCAAGACAGCATGGTACTGGAATAAAAGCTAACACAAAACCCAATGTAGTAAAATAGATCTCAAAAATAAATCCAAATGTGTACAGCCAACTGATTAAAGACAAATGCATCAATACATATATTGAAGAAAGTACATCAATTGTGTTATGATTCCTCAAAAAATAAACATACAATTTTTATATGTTTGAACTATCCCACTAACCCTTTAGAATATATACACAAAGTAGTTGAAATTAGTACATTAAAGTGATATCTACTTTGCTCTTTATTGAACATTAGTCCCAACAACAAAGTTGTGGAATCAAATTAATGAGGTGTCCCCACATCGCAGAATGGATAATAAAGAAATATACATACATGCATGCAATACAGTGGAACAAAATTCAACTGTCAGCATTAAATTATGCCATTTATAGCATATGAAACTACATAGAGAATATTACATTAAGTGTAATAAGCCAGCTGTGGAAGGAAAAATTCTGCTTATTCTCACTTATATGGAAGATAAAACAGTTAATTTCATAGAAATGGAGACTAGATGTTTTCTACAGAGGCCAGGAAAGGCAAAGATGAAGGGTGTTAAAAGGAAGGTGAACAAGTCCCCAAATTCAGTTAGAAGAATAAATTTGTGTTGTATTACAGTGGGCTGCTCAATGTTCACAATATACTGCATATTATACCATTAAGAAGGGATGAGTTTGAAGTTTCCCACCACAGAAAATAAATGCTTAAGTAATGAAGATACAATGCACTCAGATTTGACTATTATATATTATATATGTATATTGTATAATCACACTCAATAGAAATATTTCAAACATTTAAATGGAAAAAAGACATAAAGAACACATTTTATGCCTTTCACAATGACATCCAAAAAATTAAATACTTGGGAATCAACCTCACAAAGCAAGTGAAAAAATATACAGTGAAAATTATGGGACTCTGAGATTAAGGACTGAAGAGGATTTGAGAAAATGGAAAGATATTCTTGCTCCTGGATAGGAAGAACCAACATTGTGAAAATGACCACACTCTCAAACTTGTTATACATATTCAATGAAATCCTGTTTAAAATACTATTGGCATATCTAACAGAGCTGGATAATATTCCTAAAATTCATCTGGAACGAGAAGAGACCCAGAATATCAAAAACAATCCTGGACAACGAAGGCAAGGGAAGACACATCACAATTTCTGACCTGAAATTACACTATCAAGCTCCTTTAATAAAATCAGCACAGTACTGGCATAAAAACAGACCTGAAGATCAACGGAATAGATGAGAAAACATATACAAAACTGAAAACACACACAGACACTTTATCTTTGATAAAGGAGCTAAATCTGTTCACCGGAAGAAAGAGACTCTTTAATAAATGTTGTTGGAATAACTGGCTTTCCTCATGCTGATAGCTGAAATTAGGCCCATGTCTATCGTCAGGTGTTAAAATACAGTTCGCTTGGATCAAAGATTTAAACATTAAAATAGAAACACTAAAACTCCTGAAGGAAAATGTAGGTGGAAATCTTAAAAACATAGTGGTAGATAGAGTTCAGGAAGAAAAACCAAGCTGCACAGAAAATACTTCAAAGAATTAGAAACTGAGAGCTCACCTTTTTGGGAAGTTTCTGCACATCAAAAGAAATCTCTGACAGAGTAAAGAGAAGACTCACAAACTGGAAAAAACTATAACTGACACTCTCTTTGACAAAGTCCTTCTATCTAGAATATATAACAAATTTTTAAAAAATCAGGCCACTTAAATTCAAAGACCCAATAGAAAAATGGGCATCTGAGATGAATACACACTTTGCAGATGAAGAATCCAAATGTCAAGTAAATGTATGAGAAAAAGTTCTCACCCCAGAAAAAATGGCTATCATCAAGAAGTCAGCCAAAAATAAGTGCTGGAGGGGGTGTGGGGAAAAAGGAACACTTCATTGGTGGAAGGAGCGCAGACTTTAACAAACATTGCAGAGATCAGTGTAGAGGTTACTCAGAAAGCTAGGACTAGAGGTCCCATTCAAGGCAGCTGTTCTCATCCTGAATACTTTTCCAGAAGAACTGAAAACTAGTAGACCGCAGAGACATATGTATACCTAGGTTTATAGCAGCACAATTTATGACAGCTAAATCTTGTAAGCAACCCAAATGGTCATCAACTAAAGCAAAGATAAAGAAGATGTGGTATTTTTACAAAATATAATATTATCCAGTTATAAGAAGATACATTTAAGACATTTATTGGTAAATGGATTCAACTAGAAATCATACTCTTAAGTGGAATAAATGAGACCCACATGTGCAAACACATGTGTCTCCTTAGTGTGGGAACATGGAAGAGAAAATAAAATCTGAAGGGTACAATAGATATTAGGAAAAGGGAATGAACCTGTGCAGAAAGAAAAAAAAAAAATATATATATATATATATAACATATAACATATAGATAGATAGTATATAATATATATATTACATATAAAATATATATGGATAGATAGTTATATATATATATATATATATATATATATATATATATATATATATTCTTGATTTAGTACTGTGGATTTGTGCCAGTCTATGAAAAGGAGAAGTTGGTGGTGATTATTGTGTCTACTTTTTTCAATTCTTTTACCTTTCTTTCTTCTTAATTTGTTTCCTTTTTTTTTT
>NDGM011083328.1:0-13371 GCA_002564305.1 Octomys mimax | reverse complement strand
CGATTTACAAACACCATTAGAACAAATCACTCTATTCATTAAGAGAATGTAACTATATATCTACTAATCTGAAACCCATTTGTTTCTCAGGAGTGTTATTTAATTTCCATGTGTTTTTGGGGGGTGTTAGTTGCTTTTTTCCATTAATTTCCAGTTTCATTGCACTGTGGTCAAATAATAAGCATGGGATAATTTGTTTACTGGTATTTACTTAAGCATGACCTAGGGATTAGTATATAGACTATTTTAAATAAGGTTCCAATGTGCAGCAGAAAATATGTCTTCAGATGTTGTTTAGTGGAACAGTGTTTAAATGTCCACTAAGTCCACTGGTTCAAAGGTTTGTTTTAAGTTCTGCTACTTCCTTTCTAATTTTTGGCTAGTTCACTTATCTCTTGAAGATAATTGGGTGTTATGAACCCATGTTAAGACTGTGTTATTGGTTATTTGATTTTTCATTTCCTTTAGAATTTGTCTTATTTGGATGATCCCATATTTTGTGCATATATATTTATGATTATTTCTTCCTCTTGAAGGTTTGCCTTAACCAGTATTATAGTGACTTTTATCTTGTTTGATCAATCTTGGTTTCACGTTCACATTGTCCACAAACAGAACAGCAATTCCTGCTTATTTCTGAGTTCTGGGTGCATGTAGTATTGTTTGCCATCCTTTGATTTTCAGCCTGTAAATTTCCTTTTGAGTAAAATGTGTTTCCTATATACAGCATATTGTTAGATTTTGTTTCTTGATTCATTCTACCAATCTCTTTGAATTGGAGAATTGAGGCCACTTACATTAGTGGTTATAATTGATATAATTTGCTTACCTTTGTGTCATGGTATTTCTATGCTGTTTATTATTCCCTACTTTTCCTGTGTTTGTTTGCCATATTTATAGGTTTACTTCTGTTGCTCTTGGAGTTGTGGTCATTTTGATCTCTTTCTAGAGTACCTCTAAGTACTGTTTGTGTGGTTGATCTAGTGGTTATGAATTTCCTTACTTGTTCTTATGTCATTGAAATATTTTACTTCCAAATTAATTTAGTAAGAGAGTTTTGCAGGGCATTTTAATCTGGGGTGGAAGTTGGTTTTTTTAGATCTTGAAATACTTTAAGCTCTTCTTGACTTGATGGTTTGTGTTGAGAAATCTGTCGTAATTCTGATGGGCTTTCCTTTAAATGTGATATGTTGCTTTTCTCTGGCAACTTTTAGTATGTCGTTCTTGTGCTGAATTTCTAGCATTTGATTATTATATGTCTGGGTATAGATTTAATATGGTTGATGACGTTTGGAATTCTATATGCCTCTTGTAAATATATGTCATATTCTTTCCCTATGTTTGGGAAGTTTTCCACTATTCTGAAAATATTCTTTTTAGGTCTTGTGTTTTGACTCCTACAATTCAATCAACATCTATCAGTCTTATGTTGTTCATCTTTACTCTGTCTTGTAGCTGTGGAATTATTATTTCTTCATTCCTTGTTATTTGTAAGAATTCTTCACTTTCCTGATTACTAGCTCCAATGACATCTTCAAGGTATGAAATTATATCTTAAGTTTCATTCAAATGTTTTTCCAGCTTTTAAAAGAATTTTTATATTTCCTGGATATCTCTTTGAATTTTTTTCATGTATTCTGTTTTTAATATTGTTCATTCAAATTGTCTATTATTTTTCTATGCTCCTCTATTTTTTAAATCAGTGTCTTCTTTAGATACACTAATTCATTCATTACAATTTTTTAACCTGATATATTTTTCTCTAATCATATTTCCTCTATAACCTTTTGCAGTTGTTTCTTTACTCAGTTGCAATCATTTCAGAGACTTTATATGTGTGACTTCCAATTTCTTCTGTGCTGATGTCTCCTGGATTTGTTCTGGGTAGGCTAAGGGCCTGAGATTTCATTTTACCCTTTCATCTTGTCATTTTCTATTTCAGAAAGAACTCTTTATTTTGATTTCTGTTATCATTTTTGTGAAATTTTGATAGTAGGTAATTATATCACTGCAATCAGAGCCTGTCTATTAAAACACTGTTCATCAGTGATCTCTTTTGCATCAGAGATTCTTGGTTTGTTTCTGTCCAAGATCTTGCCTTCTCTCTTGATTAATACTATGATCCTGGTTTCCATTTGGCACTGTCTTCCATCCTTCTGTATAGCACTTTGATGTGGTTACTACTTTAGCATTTCCTCATATTATTACCCAAGGGAGAATATCTGGCTAAGACAAGTATGATATTGTAGTTACAGTAGTACAATTAGCCACAATAAAAGAAAGAAAAATTTAGAAATTGACAAGCTGTAGTATCTAACAGTTTTGTACTTTAGAAAACAGAAGCAAACACTACAGTTATATAACAAATCAGATCATGAATTGAGTGCTTGTGTGTAAACTAGTTTCCCTGAGTCCTGTCTGAGAAGATCAGTTTACCAGAATTCATTTCAGCCACCTCTAACTCTGTGCTGTGAGGCTCCTCATTGTATGACCACACTGTGGGCTGGGCCCCACCAGGCCTACCGGTTCACCTGTGCTCCTCCATACGGGTATGCACTGTGGTCTCAGAGATTTTAAAGAGATAAACAAATAAAACTGAAAACTTCAGAGAAATGAAAGACACTATTAAGCAAATTATCATATATTTTAACCTGCACCTATGTTTGTAGAAGTGCAGTTTGCCATAGCTAAATCTTGGAAACAACCCAAATGGCCATCAACTGAGGAATGAATGAAAAAGATATAGTAGTTTTACACAATGGAGAATTACTCAGCTATAAAAAGATAAACCCAAGATTTTTATAGGTAAATGAATGCAACTAGAGAACATACTCAGAAGTGAAATAAATTAGAGCCACATGTAGAAACTCTGTATTGTCTTGCCTGTGTAAGAACCTAAAATAGTAAAGAAAATATGAAAGTTACAATGGATAATGTGAAAGAGAAAGAATATATTCAAAGGGAAGGAAAACCTAGGATGAAGAAAAGGATAAAAGAAGGGAAAAAGTTATATTTATGTGTATATACAGGATAGCTTGGACAATTGTACTGTTGATATTTGCTGCTCTATTGAATCGAGAAGTTAATGCTTAATTTTTTTCTTCTCCATTTTTTAAAAAAGAACACAAAGAACAGAGGAAAATTTTGAAAAAAAAGAAACAAAGAAGATGTATATGTGCAACATGCACATTACTCCTCATGCTGAATATAATCAAATTTTTTTGCAGTACTGGGGATTGAACTGAGAACCTTGCCTTTGCCAGGCAAGTGCTTATTTTACTGAGATCTCTTCCCAGCCCCTGTAATCACATTCATACGGCTAACATGTACTGATAAAAATAACTTTTAAAAAGTAAAAGTGAGACATTTATAAAAGAGGGAGAGAGTAAGGGAGAAGAACAAAGGAGTAATGAGGGTATGAAAATGGTGAGCTGTATGTATATGTGGCTATGCCAAAATTATTGCTTTGCAAAATATTAATTAATGAAAAAATTAATCATCAGTAGGTAATACCTGAAACATTCCAAATTTGAAGAAAAATATTTAAAAAGTCATCAAACTTTAATATAAATGTAAAGGTATGCATATGTAATCATTGTGGTAAATGTGGTGAAAAAATAATGGAAAAATTATGAAGAAAAATAACCTTTATGCATAAAGGAACTCCACTAAGAATAAACTGACATCTGATCAGAAAATAAAAGAAACCCAGGAGGCATTATGACAACATTTATAAAATCTTATTAAAATAATAACAAAACTGTTAACCAACAACCTTTTGTAAAGAGGGAAATTGAGCAAATCAGATATATTCTCAGATTAATAAATACTTAAATTGGTGTTAGTAAGCCTGTTATAGCTTGCATCCAGAATATCCTCCAAAAGGCCTCATGTGTTCCTTAGGCAGGGGTTCAAAGGAGGTTAGATTGTGGGGTTATACAGCTGACTTTCCTAGGATGTGGAGCCTGGTGAAGCACTGGCCATTGGGAAGGGGCCCTTGAAAGGCTGTATATTCCAGTGGATTTCTTGCTTCTCTCCCTACTTTCTGTCTATCATGATGTGAGCAGTTTTCCTTCTTACAAGCCCTTCCACCACATCCCTAACCATATGTGGACAAAGACTTCTGAAACTGTGAGCCAAAATAAACCTCTTCTCCTTTTAAGTTGTAGGAGAGTTGGTATTTTGACCAGTGACAAGGTAAATAAGTCACTGTATTAAAGTATATACTAAAGGAAACTGAAAAGTAGCCTTAGATGTTATTTCAAATCCACATAGAAACAAAATGCATCGACAAAAATAATTATGCAAAAATGAGACCATATTATCTTCCCATTTAATTTCTAAAGTCATTAAAACAATTGTATAAAAATATATATTGTGTTGATGGGCATATAACATATAGAAATATAGGACATTTGAACATAGTAGCAAAAGCAAGGAAAGTGAGAGCATAGTTGTATCAAAGTAGCTATACCATATGTAACTAAAATCCACAGACATAAATGAGGATAACCAGAAAGAGGCAAGTAAGAAGTTTAACATAACAAATTTTTAACATAACAAATTCAGTAACTAAACACTTGCTTACTTTTCTTATAAGTTTATTTTGTAGACATAAAACAATATAAAGTAATGCTTATAGCAATGCATTATTGGGTCTGTGATATACAGATGTAATTTGTATAACTATAATAGCACATAAAGGAGGAAGAGAAAATGGACATATATAAAAGTACTTCTCCATTTCACAATATAGTTTTAATATTCCAAAATCAATCAACATAGTATAATGTATTCAAGAGATTAAAGGAAAAGAGAAAGAACACAAAAATTTCAAGAGATGCTCAAAAAACAGCTGGCGAAATTGTCCAACTTTTGATGATTACCAAAAGGCTCTTGGAAAACAAATAGAACAAAACTTCTTCAGTCTAATTAAGGACATCTATGAAAAATGTACAACAAATTCTGCTGTCAATGTACACATAGTCAATTGTTTCTAAGACAAAAAGAGTTCAACTTTTAGCCCCCATGATATTTATCTTCACACCAGAAGTACATGCTAGTCAGTTTGAGAAAAGAAAGATATATTTAGAAGAAACAATAATTTATTCATTTACAGCTGACACAGTCATGTATTTATTTAGATAATTCTATAGACATACAAACTAGTAAGTGAAAGTAACCATATCCCATGGTAAATGTTCTCCAAATAAAACCAAATAATGTCTATTCTTCCCATCTATTGTTTTAGTATATAATAGCAACTAGCAATTAGAACATAAAATTAATATACTTCATTGCAACAAAATAGCAAAGAAAATTATTTGGGAATATTTTTTATATTATACAAAGCTTACACACTAAAGTTAACAAATATTGCAAAGAAAATTATAAGTTCTAAAAAATGTAAGAGAAGTGTCAGCCAAATAGCTCAGCAGATTAAAGAGCCTGCAAGCATGCATGGGGGACAGGGATTTGATCCCTGGGCCACCAGTGCTGGCCCCAAACCCAGGGCATGCTGAGATGGCAAATGAGACTGGGTGTGATGGTGTGCACCTGTAATCCTAGCTCTTGGGAGGCTGTAAACAGGCCAATCACTATGAGTCTGATCTAGGAATGAGATCCTGAACATCCTGTAGACCCTTTCCTAAAATACAAAAAATTAAAAATGAAAGGTAACATAGTTCTTGATGGAAAGAATAAACATTAAGAGATCAACTGCTTCTAAATGGTATATTGATAAAATGCAATCTTAATCCAAATTCTAACAAGTTTTGTAGAATTAATTGGCAGGTTCAATTTAAAAGCCATATAGATATGATTCAGAAAAAAATAAAACAAACCAAAAATAAAAGATATGTCTCAGTAGTCTCTCTGCTGAGTATACACTAAGAGGAAATTTGTAGAGACAATCCATGTTCACTGCTGCATTATCTATTGAATGTTCAGGGCTACGTTATTCACAATAGTTCAAATATGGGAACAACCTAAATGACTGTTCAAAAATAGAAATTACACACACAAAGACAAAGAAATATTCAGCCTTGAAATGTAGAGCTTCCCATTAGTAATACCAGGGGTTCTTTAATTTTTTTTGACTACATAAAAACAAAATGAAACAGTGTCTACCAGAGGTGGAGAATAGAAAAAAAAAGACATGTAGGTCAAATCATGCCAATGACTTGTACAGCACTTGTTAGAATTTGGATTGAGATTGTATTGTATCAGTATACCATATAGAAGCAGTTGATCTCTTAATGTTTATTCTTCCCATCTAGGACTATATTACCTTTCATTTTTTAGATTATATATTTTTCTTTGCAATATAAGCAGCGTGAAATTGTAGATACATAGATGAGTAAGTCTAGGAATGTGACACACACCATGAGGACTACACTTGTGGTACTACATTGCATTCAAGAAATGTGCTGAGAATTGCTTTAAGTGTTCCTATATTCCTGCACCCAACCACAACATAGTAACTATGCAAATGATGGCTTTGTGAATTCACTTTCCTATAGTAACTATTGCTTATGTATATTGGAACATCATGTTTTACCCCTTTACTGTATACAAGAAAAATTTTAAAATGAATTAATGCATAAATGTTATATATAGGAGTTGGGGAGAGAATTCAGGGGTCTAAGTGCCTACCTGGGTAGCATAAAGACCTGAGTTCTACCCCCTGTATCTCATGCCATGCCAGCCCTAAAACTAGGA
This sequence comes from Octomys mimax, assembly GCA_002564305.1. Classification (NCBI taxonomy): domain Eukaryota; kingdom Metazoa; phylum Chordata; class Mammalia; order Rodentia; family Octodontidae; genus Octomys; species Octomys mimax. Next base: position 6,651 of record NDGM011083328.1, on the reverse strand, counting down.
ATAGTGGTGCAAGTCTGTAATCCCAATGCAGGGGGGCTGAGAAAAGAGGATCACTGAGAGTCTAATCTGTGTAGCGAGACCCTGTTTCAAATAAAAAACAAATAAAGATTTTTAAAAATATTAAATACAAACATGAAGAATTTAGAATGTCTATATAATTGCAAAAAATCAAATATGGGTAAATTACACTACCTAGAGACTATTTTAAAACCTACTATAAAGTTATAGAATCAAATACAATATAGTAATTTTTGAAAATTTTATATATTTGGTACCAGGTCTCACCACACAGCTCAGACTCATATGATCCTCCTGTTAGAGACTCCACAGCACTGGGATTACAGGCCTGCACCAACATGCCCAGTCTTGGTGGTGTGCAGGGCAAGCCCAGGGTGGGGCAAGCATAGCATGCTGCACCAGGAATTGAACCTGGGTCCTTACACTTGCCAGGCAGGCACTGAGACTACTGAGCTATCTCTGTGACCCAACAATATGGTAATGTTGAGTACAGCAGCCAGACAGTGTGGGTACAGCATGGCGGGTCAGAGCTAGAAGAAGCTGAGTTCAAGAAGCAGGCCCAGCTGGTTGACTTCAAGTTTGGTGGAATTACACCTGGTAAGCTTAGGCACACTGCCAAGCCCAGAAGGGACCACACCAAAGCCCAGAACTACAGGGAGTATCCTTGCATCATGGAAATAGCAGAAGGTAATTTTGGTGAACTAGTCTGCCTGGAAGACTCCAGGCACATGAAGGGGAGGTGCTCAGACAGAAGTCAGAAGAAATAATTTAAATACAAATTCCCAATTTAAGATGTGCTTTGTTATACAGCTATGATGTTTGGTCTTATGGTGTAGAATACAAAGCCATTAGTTACAAAAGTTTGTCAATTTTGAAATTTCACTGGCTGTTCTTAGTATTGCTAATTGTACTACTGTAAGTAGCACATTATATCTGCCTTAACCACCTGTTCTCCCTTGGGTAGTAATATTGGGAGGCATTCAGGTAATAACCTCACCAAAGTCCCACACCAAAGGATGGAGGACAGTACCAAACGGAAACCAATATTTAAATCTCAATCCATAGAGAAGCCAAAATCTTGGTACACACACAAAATAACAATCTCTGGCACAGGAAGATACTTAAAGAACGGAATCTACAGAGAGGCTTTGATTGCACTGATAGAGACACCTACTATCAAATTTTCACAGAAATCAAAACAAAAAGAAAATGACAACATTAGAAATAGAAAATGACAAAAATAAGGAGCAAAATGCAATCTCAGGCCCCAAGCCCACCCATAATCCAGGAGATATCAGCATAGAAGAAATCAGAAGTTACACACCTGAAATCTCTGAAACAATAGCAACTGAAGTAAAGAAATAACTGCAGAAGGGCATAGAACAACTAGATCAGAAATAATCCCCAGGTTAAAAAAATTGATAACTATAATGAAAGAATTACTAAGTATGTCTATGAAAACACTGAAGAAAAAAGTAAAGAACAGAAAAATGATGGACACATTTAATGAGCAATATAGCACAGAAATAGAATGCTTGAAGGAGATAGAAAGAGTAATACAGGAAATTAAAAATTCTATTAAAACTCGGTAAAACTCTTTGAATGAAAGTGAAGATAGACTTTCAGAGCTTGAAGACACCATTTCAGATCATGACAAGGAAAGGAATAATCTCTCTTTTTTTTTAAAAAAAAAAAGCATAGATCCAAGAAGCACTAATTCAACACCTGCAAGATGATGCAAAGATGCACAACGTAAGACTAATAGGCGTCAATGAGAAAAAATGAGACAACACAAATGACAGAAAAGTAAGATGAGCAGATGTAACAGCATAAAACTTCCAAAAGGTGGGAAACAGTCTGAATTCAGTTAACTGAGGCATATAGAACTTCAAACAATATCAAGCCAATTAAATTTATACCCAGACATATAATAATCAAGATCTCAGAAACTCAGCACAAGAGTAACATATTAAAATCTGCTACAGAAAGAAAAGATCATATTTAAAGGAAAATCCATCAAAATAACAGCAGATTCCTCCTCACAAGTCATCAAGTAAAGAAGAACATGGAGCAAAGTACTTCAAGTAATGCAAGAAAACAACTTCCAACCCATACTGATATATGCTGCAAAACTCTCTTTTAAGTTTAATGTAGAAGTGAAATACTTCCATGACAAAGAACAACTAAAGAAAGGAATGACAACCAAACTTAACCTACACAGAGTATTAAAAAATACTCCAGAAAGGGATCAAAATGTTTCAAGTTGCAAGAACAGCAACAGAAGGAACCCACTGAACATGGTGAACAATTAAACACAGGAGAAAAGTAGGAAACTCACAGCATGAAATAACATCACAAACATAAGTCAACACATATCAGTTATAAAAACCAATGTAAATGGACTCAATTCACCAATCAAAAGAAACAGATTGGCAGAGTGGATTAAGAAATAAAATTCAACAATATTCTATATACAACAAATGCATTTAACCCATAAAGAAATTCATAGGCTGAAAGTCAAAGGATGGAAATCAATACCAAATGTTACATAAACTCAGAAAAAAGCAGGGTATCTATCCTGTTTGCAGACATTCTGAACTTCAAACTAAGAATGGTCAACCAAGCTAAAGGAGGTCACTACATGCTTGTTGGGGGAAATTTCAAGAGGAAGAGGCAACAGTCATAAATAGGTATGGAACAAACATCAGAGCATCCAAATATATAACAAATCTTAAAAGACATGAGTAATCTAATAGCCATAACAGAATCTTAACAGGGGACCTTATCATCCCCTCATCTAAAAATATAGGTCAAGTAAACAAAAATTAGCAAAGAGGTAGCAGAACTGAACCAAATCTTTCAACAAGTGGACTTACTGGCCATTTACAGAGTGTTCCACCCAACAATATCTGAATTCACATTCTTTTCAGCTGCACACAGGGCAGACTCTAAGACAGATCACATACTACTGCATAGATCATGCTTAACTAAATGCAAGAAAACAGAAATTATCCCATGCATATTATCCAACCACAGTGCAATCAAACTGGAAATTAATGACAAAAAATCACAAAAATGCCATATATATATATATATGGAAATTAATTTTTTTACTTTTTAAAACTTTTTTCATAATTTTATTGAGAAACAATGATGCACTTTCAAATCAAATTGGTAAGACAGTTTCATAACACCTTCCTCAGCAATAAATGGTTTACAGATGAAATTAAATAAGAAATTAAACAAAATCAACAATCTAATGAAAATTCAAATACAACTTACCAAAATATGTGGGATATGAAGAAAGCAGTTCTTGGAGGGAAATTTATAGTGGTGAACTCACACATTAGGAAAACAGAATGAGAACAAGTAAATACCCTAATGCTGCACCTCAGGCTTCTAGAAAAAGAAGAGCAAGCCAAGCAAAAAGTCCAAACAAGATAGGAAATTACAAAGATTACAGAAAAGATTAATGCAATTAAGACAAAAGGATACAAAGAATTAACCAAACAAAGACCTGGATCTTTGAAAGATTAATGAAAACTGATAAACCCCAGGCCAAACTTACCAAGGAGGAAGGAACTCAAATCTATGAATTAAGGAATCAAAAGGACAAAACTATTACAGATCCTGTAGAAATTCAGATGATTATTAATCTCTATTTTGAAAATCTTTACTCTCACAGAATCTAATACACAAAAGAAATTAACAGATTCCTAGATAGGTACAAATTACCAAAACTGAACCAAAAAGATACTAAAAATCTTACTACCCCAGTATCAGCCAAGGAAATTGAAAGTGTAATAAAAAATTTACCCCAAAGAAAAGACCAGGTCCTGATGGATTTCCAACTGAACTCTTAAGAAATTTAGATGAGATTCATTCTTAAAAATTCTCAAACTCTTCAATAAAATTGAAAAGGAAGCAATATTCCTAAAACCATTTCTGGATGCAAATATCATACTGTTACCAAAACCATAGAAAGATTCAGCTAAAAAAAGACAGTTACAGGCTGAACTCCATCATGAACATAGATGCACAAATCCTTAATAAAATATTAGCGAATAAAATGCAGCAAATCATCAGGAAGATTATTCACCACAACCAGGTAGGATTCATCCCAGGGGTCCAAGAATGTTTCAACATATGCAAATCTATAAAAGTAATACACTATATCAATAGTGTCAAAACCAAAACCACATGATCATCTCAAAAGACACATAAAACTCTTTTGACAAAGTCTAATATTTATTCATGATCAAAGCCTTACACAAAATTGGAATACATGTCCTATATCTCAATCTGATATAAGCCATCTATGACAAACCAACAGCCAATATCATTCTAAATGGAAAGAAACTGAAAGCTTTTACTAAGGTACAAGGCAAGAAGGCAAGGCAGGAGGCATTGCAGTATTAGACTTGAAATTATACTACAAAGCTACTGTGATAAAATCAGCATGGTACTGACCACAAAATAGACCTGAGAATCAATAGAATAGATTAGAAGATGCAGAGGCCTCTACAAACACACTCAGTCACCTGATCTTCAACAAAGGGGCCAAACACTTTTACTGGAAGAAAGATAGCATCTTTAACAAATGGTGATGGAAAAACTGGCTCTCCACATGCTGAAAATTAAACTTGATCTGGGTATACCACCATGCACTAAAATAAAGTCAAAATGGATTAATAATTTAAATATTAAATCAGAAACGCTAAGTTGACTGGAAGAGATAGTAGTTGGAAATTTGGAAGACATGGAAATAGGCAGAGAGTTCATGAACAAAAATCAAACTGCATGGGAAATACTTCAAAGAATAAAAAACTGGGATCTAACCTTATTCAGAAGTTTCTCTATGTCAAAAGAAATTACCAAAATAGTGAAAACACAACCTACAAATTGGGAAAAAAAATCTTAACAAACAATCACTCAGACAAAGGACTTCTTCTGGAACATATAAAACACTAAAAAAGTTATGCCTCCAAAATATAAATACCAATCCAAAAATTGACATCTGAGGTGAATACACATTTCTCAGAGGAAGAAATGCAAGTGGCAAAAAAAATACATGAAAAAATATTCCACCTCAGTGGTCATTTGAGAAATGCAAATTAAAACAACACTGACATACCATTCACCTCAGAGAGAATGGCTGACATAAAAAGAATCAACTAATAACAAATGCTAGGATTTGAGGTATCATTCAACTCAGCTATTTCCCTTCTGGACATTTTTATAAAAGAGCTAAAAGCAACAAAGCACCCATGTTTATAGAAGCATAATTTATCATAGACAAATCTTGGAAACAACCAAAATGCCCACCATCTGAGGATTGGATAAAGAAGCCGTCATATTTTTATACAATGGAGTATTGCTCAGCTATAAAGAAAGACAAACTTAAGGTCCTTATTGGTAAATGGTTCTTACTAGAGACTATGCTCAAAAGTGAAATAAACAAGACTCATATATGTAAATATGGTATTATCTCCCTACTGTAAAAACCTCAAAGTATAAATAAAATCTGACATGTACAATAGATATATTAAAATGGAAAGAAACTGAATATAAGGAATAAATAATGAGAATGAGAGAAAGTAGAAAACATAGAAAAAAAGGATGGGGTAAAATCATGCAAGTATATATACTGGATCGATGAGATGATTGTATTACTAATTTCCATCATTGTTCTGAAAACAGGAGTTAATGTAAAAATTTTTCACTTTAACTAACTTTATATGGCAATATGTACAGTCTGAGCAACTGCATTGAGGACATTGATGTGCAATACAAAAACCATGGCTCAATACCACTCAACTTGTGCTTCTAACATCTTATCAATTACTGTTATATTCTTAAAATAAAATTTAAAAGTACTAAAGTAAAAAGGTCCAGAAAAAATATTAAGGTTCATTGAAAGCAAGTGTTAATGTTTAATTATTTTTCCAATCTTGAAAACCTATATCTGTTAATCTGATCAACAGATTTGACAATAAAAATACATAGTATAGCAACCATTGTTAATTTGCTATTCTGTTGTGAAAATATGTACCATGTGTACTGATGTATGTTACTATTTCTTTGTTTTTGTTTTTACTCTTTAAAATAACATAAAATTTAAAAATTAAGATATTATTTCATGGAAATGGAGAGTAAAAAATTAACTAAAATCAATTACATCATTTTAGTTGTGAAAAATTTCCCAGGAATTCAACACAAATAAAAGTGCCTTTCAACAAGCAGTGCTGCAAAATAAGCTATCGTTCCAGGAAAAAAGTATCTCTTATACCTTACTTATATCATTGACATATTTTAATTTGAAGTAGATGGGTCTGAGAGTGAAATGTGAAAAGGAGTATGAACATTTCTCAAATAAAATACATAAGTTCATGTACAGATATTCTAATATGAAATACACCAGTCTGTATAAAAAAATACTAGTAACAAAATATATTTTTGACATTAGATTAAATATTAATTAAACAGAACACCAAAACTATAAATAGTAAAAGAAAACTATGATAAAATAGACTTTTTCAAGATTAAGAAGGGGTGTTAGAAATTAGGAAAAAAGGGGCCGGAGAGATGGCTCAGTGGAATAAGCACTTCCCTGGCAAGCGCAAGGGCCTGAGT
>NDGM011083316.1:0-10217 GCA_002564305.1 Octomys mimax | reverse complement strand
GGGATTGAACTCAGGCCTTTGCGCTTGCCAGGGAAGCATTTATTCCACTGAGCCATCTCCCCACCCCCCCGAAGCATTTATTATTTTTAAATTCTGAATTTTATAAATTAAAGAATGCACAAAATCTTTCTCCCTAGTAAATTGTTTTAAGCAAAATTTAAAATGAATTTGATAACTGAAATTCTAGAACTATTCAAGCCTTATTAAAGAATACAGAATGGTTTCTTTTATTGTGCCCAACCCTGTTTAGATCTTTTTAAGGGATCTTAAGAAGGAAATACCAACACCAATAGCAGTCATATTCATAAATTTCTTATGTTTGAGCCAAAACCAATTTTTGTACTTCTCTAAGTCATCATGGCCACTCAGATTGAATCTCCTTCTGGATGGGAAACTTCAGCTGAAGCTACTATTATTTCACAGCCTAATGTCACTAGTGCCTCATCCTCTAGGATGACTTTATAAACTTGGTGTTGGCTGTCCTCCATTTTACCTAGGCAACCATGGATGTTTCTGCTAGTTCATAGAAATTCCCTTGTCTCAGTCACCCGTGGAGAAGATTGGTAAGGATGACACTGCCTCCTGGAACTGATGTTTTTCAAAGGGACCACCTTAGATGGGAATGGCACCATGATACAAGTTCATGTAGGAGAAATGGCAACTCAATATAAGATGAAAGTCTTTCTTGAAAACTAGTTTCAAGAAAAGGCAGAAGACAGAAGTAGATTTCAAGCGAAGATAGTCTACTGTCTCAGGTCATCTATCTGTATAGTATTAATTAGTGCTACTCCTTGAATTTAGCACCCAGGTGATCCTCACTGGATAAAGTAGGAAGGAAAGGATTAAATAGTCTACTCTTTTGGTTGGTTGAAATGGTATCTTGACACCTGCCACACCTAAGCTATTGCTTCAACACAGAAATGGCCCTGAAAGAAAGTACTTAAGATGCATTCTTCCTGGTGACCCAGATGCAAAAAGACCTCCTGTTTATCCAATTTCTATGGAAAAAGTAACCTAAAACAGAGGCATCTTTTGACTCTTGCATGTCAACTACTTACTTGTCTCTATTTAGTCATAGGCTAGTACATGATTGGAAAATCAGGAGTAAGGGAAGCTAGAAAATAAGCATATAGATATGTCCATGTGAGATGATACTGGGCCGGCGAGATAGCTCAGCAAACTAAGCACCTGCTTTGGCAAGCACATGGACCAGGGTTCAATCCCCAGTCCCACATGCCATACTGGCCCCACCCCTAGTGTGCACTGACCTGGCTAACGTGTCTGGATGTGGTGGCACATGTCTATAATCCTAGTACCTGGGAGGCTGAAAACAGAAGGATCACTATGAGCCTGGTCTGTGAGACCTTGTACCAAATACATACATATAAGAAGGCATAAGAAGTGAAAGATTTTTGTTGTTTCATATTAATGCATATTGTTGTAGAATATTCATCAGATTTTCAAAAGCCAGATGAAGAAGATGATGCCTTAGTTGTGAATGTCAGCCAGTGTTTTTCCTTCATCAGTTTCAGAGCTTCTGAAAAGAGCCAAAGAGGAGAATGTTTATGGTGGCAGGAATGGAGACTGTGTATAGGCCCATTAGCCAGGACATTCTGTCACTGAGTGTCACATAGTTACTCCGAACTCTGAATACCCAACCTTGGTAAGCTTTGACACCCATTTCTCCATATAGCACAATTCACTGGGGAAAGGGGCAGGCTGGCTCAAAGTCAGTTAAGATGATGAGCCACTTATACCATGGAGGAGGGAGTGATCTGTGCTTTCCAAAATGAAGCTATTCCCCATGTTATTATTTCTTCTCTGCCCAGTGTCCTTGCAAGCTCCTAGGCCTGACATGCTGTTTAACTGAAGTGTTCCTGCTGCACCATCACTGCCATAGCTGTTCGTCTTTCAGTGGCTGGCTCACTCTTCCCTGCAGGTGAATACTGGCCCCAGCATCACATACAGCTTTGTGGAAGCACAGAGCATGATTGTGCCTGTGTGCAGGCCTGAACCAGCTGGAGGGGGGTGGCTTGTGTTAGAAGAGGGAGACGAAAGAAGCATGGAAGTGCAGGGAGCAAAATGCCCCATGGGCCGACTTTTACTAAGGAAGGACAAGACAGTATAGATCCAACCGATAATCTTCTTACTTTTTTCTTAAACAGTTCTGAGATACAGTTCTAGTGACTTCTCAAGGCAATTCTGTATTTGTAGACAAGCATATAAGTTGTATTTTCTCAAAGATCTGGAGCTAATATCCTCTATCTGTTTTATGTTTTACATTACTTTGTTTTTACTTTGTCTTTTGCTGTCCTGAGATTGTAACATAATGAGCATTAATAATAGACTTTGCTTCAGTCTATTTTTGGACATTCTAAACTAACGAACTATAATGATTTCATTTGACTTTATATGTATTTGAAGAAACAGAGTAGACTAAAACTGAATTACTGAACCACTGATCATTCACCACTGGCTAACTGATCTATAAAATTTAAAAAGTAGAGAAAAGAAAAAAAGAAAAGAAATATATGCACGTATATGCATATGTATATACAGAATTTCAGCTTATGTTGCCTTTATAACATACTGGAATTTTAAATAGCGTTAATTACATAACAAAAGATGAATATGTTTCTGCTTGTATGTCTTTTCATTATGTCATGATTTTTAAGTTGTTGCAGTTTATGTCACATGCTCAATACTTACTCTGGATGTTATATGTATGTATTAAGTGTTTTAATGTTCTCCACTAAGTTTTGCCATTGTTCCCTTCCCTTAAGCCCTAAGCTCCTTGGACCTAATTCACTTTCTGTAATTAGGCTTCTGGGTTGCATCAATGATTTTATGAAACCTTTTTTCTTCCTTATGTAGATTCTCATTTTACCACAATATAAATTGAAATAACATTTAAGAAAGGTGATGGAATAAATAAAAAACTTCGGGTTTGTGTCTGAAAGTATCTTCTACCTATATTTATACTTCATTTGTAGTCTGCTATATATTTTAGGCATATAATTGTAGGTAAAAATTTAGTCCCTTTAGAATTTCCAAGACATTGCTATATTCTATTCTATAACTTTGAGCCTTCAGAAATCTGTTACTAGTTGGACTTTTAATCTTTCATAAGTAAACTGCCATATTTCTTTTTAACTTTGTATTAGTCTTTGTGTTTTTGTTCATTCACTTATGACCCTTTGCATTTTAAAGGGCTTATTTTTAGTTCCAAAGTTCTGGAACATGCCAGCATATTTTTTGATAATTTTCTATAGTGCATCACTTTAAATTCCCTTTGTCAGCACGATTAGATTTCTTAATCTTTCCTCCATATTTTCTTTTACTTGGAGGTAGATAAATTTTGCAGGTGGCCTGTGTGGGTGGAGGAAGAGAAAGGAGGCTCCATCTCACCTGTCCTTCAGTTGCCGAGCTACTCCTGAGCTTACCCACACACCAGAAGTGGAGTGATGGCCCACCCCTTCTGCCCTACCAGCACTGTTGTCTCCATCTGCCACCTGCAAAACAAGAGTGTAGTGGCCAAATTATACCACTCTAGCCAGCTTTGACACATGTTTCTCCTCACCACAGTGTGACAGAGGTGGTAACCAAAACACCAACCTGATTGAAGAAAAGATCAACAACCCAGAGAAGAGTGCCATTCCAGGACTGAGATAGTGCTCTTCCACAGAGACCAAGTAAAAGACAGCCTTGGAGAAGTGTGAGCTAGATAGAGATCAGCAGAGGTCCACTGAGAAGCACAAGCTCAGACCAGGAAGGTCACAGGACCTGTATTTATTAGCAGAAGGACATATGAAAAGTGCATCCAATAGATGCTACACGATAGAAATAAGACTGAGAGAAGAGAAAATGGAATGAAATAAATATCAAAAGACAGCACAAAGGACACAATAACATCTTTTTTCAAAAGTAACAGCATAAAACTTTCCACATATGGAAAAAGAAGCTAAAGAGATTGCATTAGTCTAATGGTATGCTTGACCTCTTGTTCTGCTATCTACATCCTTAAGAAATTAGAAGTCATATATAAGACTATATGTCATTATGTGTATTGTCTCATATACAGTATGATCGGTCAATATTGGGGTTGTCTGAATGTCATTACTAAAACCATGGACCAATTTATTTTGATTATATGAGGTTCATGAGTGACTCTTGGGGTGTGTCAATATCCAGGGTAAATTTCATACTATTGCATTTGTTGACTGTGTTATTATATTCAAGGTAACATAGTTGTTGATGTCAATTGGTTTTGTCTATATATTAATATACTGATTGAAGATTATAAGTAATACTGCGACCTATTCTTAAAGAACTGGGCATGGGGGAAAAGAAGCAGAAAGCAAACAAAAATAGAAATAAAAATCATGGCAGTAAAATGCCTCAAAAAACTTCCTAACCCTGCCAAGTTGAGGTAAGTGGTATCAAGGGAGAGAAAAACAAAATCCACATTGAAGAAAAGTCTGAAAGAGTATTAAGGGAGGTTGTAAAAAATATCAGTTTAATGCAATGATTGGTGAATTCAAAGAAGATATAACTAGACAGAAAATGGCCATAATGGAGCAAATGATCAGCAAGTCTAGAGAAGACACTAGCAAACACCTAGTAGAGTTAAAAAAAAAGATACAAAACATAAATTCTAACCATAGAAAGGAATGAGAATCCATGAAAACTTCAATTGCAACTGTGGGCAGCAGAAGCAACCAGTGTGAGGATACTGTGTGTGTTCAATTAGACAGGGCTGTTCGTAGTGTTCAACTACTAAGTTAAGTTCTTAAAAACAGAGAGCACAAGAAGTGTATTCAACAGCTTCTATATACTACAAAGGCTAATAAAAGAGTAACTGAAGCTGATGAGTAATCTGAAGAGTAATCTGAAGACAGGGCATGGCACAAGCTCCTGCCTGGCAAGTGAAAAGTTCTGAGTTTGATTCCTCATACAAAAAAAGAGACAACACAAAGGACATGAATATTTTAAGGGAAATAATAACATAAAACTTTCTACCCATAGAAAAAGAAATTTAACATACAAATAAGTGAGGTATACAAACTGAAAATAGCCATGATGAGGGAGAGAGGAACAGAGTATGCCACAGCACAATTAAAACACTAGAAATCCATCATAAGATTAGACTCTTAAACCTGCTAAAGGAAAGCAACAAATCTTCTATAAAGGAAAATCCATCAGATTTACAACAGACTTCACAAAAACAATCTTAAAGACAAGGAGAGCTTGGAATGAAGTGTTTGAAGCCCTAAAAGAAAACCACTTGAAACAGACAAAAACACCCTGTATCATTATCTTTCAAACTTGAGGGAGAAGTAAGAGATTTCTAAGGTGAAGAAGACCTTAAGAAATTCATGACCACCAAACCAACACTCCAAAAATTTTCAAGGATATCTTAGAAAAAGACAAAGAGTCCAACAAAGCCCAAAAGTCCAATGCAAAGAACTATTTGCAAGGGATAACAATTCAGTAGAAGGGAAAGAAAGCAAAACAGTAACAGGTAATTAATGCTGATAAGAATAAGTCAAGACTTATCAATTGTAATCATCAGTGAGAAAGGTCTCAATTCACCTTAGAAATGACACAGATTAGCAGGCTGGATCATGAAACAAAACTCAACAGTATACTGTACACATGAAACAAATTTATCACACAAAAGAAACTCATAGAATAAGAATCAAAGGATAGAAAACAATATTCCATGCAGCAAGAACCAGAAAATGAGGGGGATTTAAAGTCCAGACAAAATCAACTTTAAGCTAAACTGATCAAAAGAGTCAAGAAAGTTGTTACACATTTGTTAAGGGGACACTGAACAGAGATAACATTTATAAACATATTTGTATCAAAAATTGGACACTTAACTTCATAAAACAAACAAAAATAGACCTAAAAAATCAGATAATAACAAAAGCAATTATTTTCTATCACATGCAGACACTTAAACAGATCTACTAAACAAACAAAAAAAAATCAAAGAAATATCAGAGTTGAATCAAACCTTCAACCAAAGGACTTGTACTGAGTTTTCTATTCAACAGCATGATGTACATCCTTTCCAGTAGCATGTAGTAATTTCAAAACAGACCACATGCAAACTAATAAAGCATGTTTCAGTAAATGCAAAAGAATAAAAATTATCCCACGTGTACTGTCAGATCATAATGCAATAGAACTAGAAATCAATATCAAAAGTAACCACAGAAACTATGCAAATGTATAGAAATTTAACAACATGCTCTTCAATAATCAGTAGGTCAAAGAAAAACCTAAGGGAAAAAAGGCAGTTCTTAGACTTAAATCATGCCTACACAACATGCCAGAATGTAAAGGACACAATAGAAGCAGTCTATGAGGGAAGTTTATAGCTGCGGATGCTCACATCAGAGAGACAGAGCAAGGCCTGATAAATAACCTAATGATGGATCTCATAACAATAAATAACAATAATCCAAATCTGGAGCTTGAACAAGGAAGAAATTATAAATATCAGAGAAGTCATGGAAATGGAGACTAAAAAATAAAGTAGAAAGAAACAATGAATCAAAGAGCTGGTTCTTTGAAAAAAAAATAAAATTAACCAACTCTTTCAAACTTACCTACCAACAAGGAGAAAAAAGAGATATAAATCAAAGCAATTAGAAATTAAAATGGAAAAATCACAATTAGCTAAATTTATAAAATTGTAAGCAAGTACTTCATAACCTTATATGCTGAAATAGTAGAGCACATAGAAGAAAGGGGAGTTTTCCAGTTACATCTTAATTACCAAAACAGAATGAAGAAGAATTAAGATCTTTCAATAAGCCAGCAACAGGTGACAAAATTTAAGCAGTAATAAGAAACATGCTTATTAAGAAAAGACCAAGACCTGATGAATTCTCAATTGAATTCTATAAGAACTTCATGAAAGATCTATCACCAACCTTCCTAAAACTCTTGTATAATATCGAGAGGGAAAGAGTAATCCCACAATCATGCTTGGAACCTAGCATTATCCTGATCCCTAGACCACGCAGGATTCACCAAAGCAGAGATCTACAGGACAATCTCTCTGATGAACACAGGTGCAAAAACTCAGCAAGATATCAGCAAATAGAATGCAACAAATCATATAAAAATCATACACTAAAATGAAGTCGACTTCATGCCAGGGATACAAAGATAGTTCAACATAGATAACATAATAAATGTAGTTCATCACATAAACATAAATGAGGGCAAAAATCACATATCTCGATAGATGCAGAAAAAGCCTTGGACAAAAAAAAATCTAACAACCATTCATGACTTAAAACAAAGGCTGGAAGAAAATATGGTGTAGCGGGACCTTCAATCTGATAAAGACCACTTATGACTGGCCCACTGCTAACATTGTAGTAAATGGGGGAAAATAGAACACTTTCCCTTTAAAATCGGGAGCAAGACATAGATGTTTAATCACTAAAATGTTGGTAAAAGTAACCAGGCAAGAGAAAAAAAATAAAACTTAGAAAGTTTTACTTAGAAAGGAATGCAGGGAAGGAATCATTATTTGCAAATCACATGATCCTAACACTGAAAGACCACAAAAATTCCACCAAGACTCCTAGAATTAATAACAAAATTCAGCAACACAGAAAGACACAAAAATGGGCATACAAAAGTAAGTAGTATTTCCGTACACTAATAATGCACTCACTCAGAAGGAAATTAGGAAAACAATACCATTTACAAAACAATTAAGACAAAATTAAATACTTAGGAATGAAACTAAACAAGGAAGTGAAATACCTTTATGGTGAAAATTATATCACTTTGAAAATGTGACTCAAGGAAGACATCAGAAGGTGAAAATGTTTACCACATTCCTACATAAGCAGAACCAATGCAGTCAAAATGACTAACTTTCCCAATAATGATACATAGAATTAATGCAATCCCAATTGAAATATCAACAGCATTACTCAGAGAAATAGTGAAAACCATCCCATAATTCTTCTGGATCCAGATGAGACATTGAGTGGTAAAAATAATCCAGGGTAGTAAAACAAATAAGAGAGCATCACAAACCTAAATTTAAAGCTATAATGCAAAGCTACAGTGTTTAAAACAGCATGATAATAGCACAAAAGCATTCATGTGGATCAATGCAAGACGACAAAGGAATCAAAAACAATCACACCACAGACAAATATTGATTTTGGACAAAAGAGCTGAAAGCATACAGTGAAGGAAAACTAGCTTCTTTAGTAAATAGTGCTGAGAAAATTGGATATCCACATTTAGACAACTGAGTCTAGACTTATAATTCACCACGCAGAAAACAAAAATCAAACATCTAAATGCTAACAATGAAATAATCTGCTGGAAGATAAAATAGGCAAAACACTTTAAGACATAGGGCTTTCTGAACATAACTCCAATGACACAAGAGATAAAACTATGAAGTAATAAGTGGTATGTGGCAAATTAAAAAGCCTCCACTCAGTAAAGAAACAACCAAGTGGAGAAAACCTACAAAATGGGGGGAATATTCACCATCTATCCTCATCCAGAATATATAAAGAACTCAAAAATTAATTAGACCCCCCAAAAAATAAAAGATTCAATCAAAAAATAGACAGTTGAGATAAACAGAAATCTATGCTTCTAATACTTCTGAGAAGTATAGACTTCCAACAAATTCATGAAAAAAGTATTTATCATAACTGCCGTAAGAACAATACAAAATTAAAATTACACTGAGATATCGTGTTATTCCAGAAAAAAGTAACTATCATCAAAAGTATCTAACACTGTAATAACAAATGCTGGTGAGGATGTGGGGGGAAAAGGAAATTTTCTACATTGTTGGGGGGATGTAAACTATTACTGTCGCTGAAAATCATCATGGAGCTTTCTAAAGAAATGTACAATAGAATGTCCATTTAACGCAGCCACCACTTCTAGGTAACCATCCAAAAGAGTTTATCATATTATAGGAGTACATGTACACCTATGTTCTTAGTAGCATGAATTGTAATGGCTAAAACTTTTAGATATGTTAATCAAGAGATGAATGGGAAAAAGAAAATATGGTCTTTATATGCAAAAGAGTACCACTTAAAGGGAGATAATTTTAAAGCATTTATGAGCAAATGGATGCAACTTCAGAAAAAGTATTAGGTGAAATAACTTGGATACACAAGCTCAAATATTGCATGATTTGCCTCATAGGAGAAACTCGAACTATATACACATATAAATAAAAAGTTAAAAAGAAATAGAAGTAGGGGAAATTTTGAATAATTCTGCAAAATCTCTATTTCATTATTGCAAAACTAGTTCAATATATGTACTAACTTGTCTCATTTATATTACTAATTTTTCTTATTTCATTGAAAAGAAACTTTTGCACTATTTTCTCTTTTGTAAGTATCTTTTCTTTTGTTTAGGGCTTGTAATCTGAGTTAAAGTTTTGCCATTCTTTAAGACTATAGTACCCAGGGCCAAGAAGATAGCTCAAAAGACTAAGCACCTGCTTTGTCAAGTGCAGGGACCATGTTTAAATCCCCATCCCACATGCCATGCCAGGTCCATGAGCAGGCAAGCAAGTCCGAGTGTGGTGGTGCAATCCTGTAATCCCAGTGCTGTGGAGGCTGAAAATAGGAAGATCACTATGAATATGAGCTGTGTAGACTGACCCTGTACCAAATACAGAATGAAAAAAAAAAATAAAAAAGACTATGGCACCCAATGTACTGACTATTATTATTCTGTACTTTGTTATGAAATTTTATGTTTTCATAGAACTAGGAACAGTGTTTTTAATATTTTGTAAGTCAATATCTACTTGTATTATATTATAATAAAAATAATTTGATAAAAATAATTTCAACTGGAAAATTTGGGACACCACTGAGTTACAGAAGGTTACAGTACCAGTTCTCTTATGTGCTGAGTCCTCAATAACCCTGAAGGGCTAGGGCCAAAATATTGGTGGTGTCCCAAATTTTCTAATCAGGGAGATTCTGGAGCCACAGAGGAAAGTGATTGATGATGTAGAGTGTNCCTAAGTCACATGGAGAGAAAACATTCTCTCAGGCTTTCACAGAGAGTAAGTTGGTGAAGCAATGGCCATGACTCATCCATATGGCTGCCACTGACAAAGAATCTACAATCTGAGGTACAGGATCTCAGGATAAATCCTGGGGGGATTTCACTGACCTTATCAG
>NDGM011083311.1:0-10921 GCA_002564305.1 Octomys mimax | reverse complement strand
CCTAACTATTCTGCATATATGGATTCAAAATCTACTAACCTGTTTTGAAACTGTTTCATTGCTATGTTATCTTTTTTCTCATTAAAATGGATAAAAAATTTTAAAAGTGATATAAATGTATTTGATTCTCTTTAATAGAAAATATAAGAGAGCATAACTAAATTTGTAATATGTTAGAATATCTTGCTTGATAATCTTACTGCCTCTTCTCTTTATTAAATACCAACTAGTTTTAGATTATACTTGACTTTTTGCCTTAATTCTTAAGAAAGATCAAATATATCTCTTTCATTTTGTTATATTTGAGTTTTTCTAAATGTCACTTTCAACTTTTTGAGTTCAAAAAGGTTTTATTAAAGTGAATTAATAGACTTTTTAAAAGATAATGTCCTTAGCTCTTTTTATTTCTATGGGCTCAGTTTCCAATAGGCCTCAAAAATATAAGTGTAAAGTATGTAAAACGTTTTCTTTTCTTTTCTTTTTTAAATATATTTTTTAATTTTATTTTTGGTGCTGGGAGTTGAATTCAGGACCTTGAGCTTACCAGGCAGGCACTGAACCACTGAGCTATCTCCCTAGCCCCGGAAATCTTTATCAAAAGACAAAATCATTTACTTTTCTATGTAATGACTAGTTTTGTTCAGAGTAATAGATAGATTTTATCTATGATTTTCAATTTGTTAAATTCAAATCTCTTTTTTCTTGGTACAGAAAATTTAGTAGATATTTCCATTTTAAACTGAAACCAAAGAGGCAAAATTTTTAATTCAGTCTCTAGTAGTACTACTTCCCTAAATCTGGGCAAGGCCCACACACTGACTGAACAAGGAGTTCCAAATGCAAACACTTATGGATGTCAAGAAAGAATATGAGAAAAGCTGAAATGCAGGACACTGTAAGGCACCACCGCCCAGTCATAGGAGGCAACTGCAATTTAGTATCAGCCAACAAAGTGATAAGGAAAATGTGAATCAAGTAAAATCAGTTCCCAATTCAAGAGAAGCCAAAATCATATATATATATATATATATATATATATATATATATATATCGCAAACACAGAAAAACAGCTTCCCATTCACATTAACCATTAACACTACTTTTACTCCCTCCCACCCTCCCCCTCCCTTCCTCTCTCCCTCTTTTCCTCTCCCTCTCTCCCCCCATATATATTTACATATATATATATATATACTTATTTTAGTGCATCATATACATATATGATGTGTGTGTTTAAATAAATGCCTTTGATGATTAAACCAAACAAACAAAAACTGTGTCCATATCCAATCACTGTTTTGCTATTTCTATAAACAGAAATTTCTACTGAAATTTCAACAGAAATAGTTGCTGAAGCCTTTTCTTTTCTTTCCCTGTTCCTGAAATTAATTCCCATCATATTTGCTCCTTGAACAATTCTGTTCAAATTATAGTATCTGGAAGATAAGGTATGGACAATAGCCATTATCATACCATCTAGTATATAAAATCAGAAAAAAAAAAATCTGACACTAACAGAAATGTAGCACAAGACAGCTATGTTTTTAGAATGAAAATAAGAGAGCTTGATTTAGAAAATTACTGCAGATTGTAGCTTAAGAAAGCCTACACATGGTCGGCCGGATAGCTCAGTGGATTAAAGCACTTGCTTAGGCAGACGCAGGGACTGGGGTTCGATCCCTGGCATACTGTGCTGGCCCCAACCCCAGGGGTGAGCTGAGACAGCCATGAAGACTGGGCATGGTGGTGCGTGTCTCTAATCCCAGCACTTGGGAGGCTGAAAACAGTCCGATCTGTGTAGTGAAACCCTGTAGGCCTTGTATTAAAATACATTATTTAAAAAATCTAAGAAAGCCTACATATAAATTAAACAATAATTAAAGTTTTTTCACCCAAATGGAGTACTTGAGAACCCACAGTTCCAAATAATAACAATGAGACTGCCTGGGACGCTTCATCTATTTCTAAGTTGCCAGAGACCAGTTTGGCTCTCAAACAACTACTCCAACTGGCAACTAAGTGTAGTAAGTCCCTATCGATTAATCAACTGGCTAAGTAGAGTACAGGGGGAGATGTACTAATTTCTGTCTTCATCAATCATGTTAAAATTAAACATTATGCAAAATATTCAAACATTTAAGAATCTTACTGCTAAACCACCACCAAGTCTTGGCAACCAAAACACAAGAAGAAATCAAAGCAAGAGGGGAATTTTAATAGTACAGCTGGTGTTTTTTGCAAGCCAAATTGTTTATAGGCATTGAGTAGCAAACTAGAAAGTTCTTATAGGGCTCAAAAGAATGCAAAATACTGGGACAAATGCACTGCCAGATTCTAAATCACATATTCTAAATAGCGTGAAGCAAGAACACCAACAAGCTACCAGATCTTTATGACCTCCGCTCTGCCCCAGCCCTTTGGACTCTTTTGTTCCTCGTAATACAATGCAAAACTTTCACGTTCTTTTATTGTACCACTTACCAGAAGCTAATTTGTCCTATAGCTAATTGTCTTCACTTGAACAACTGAAAAGCAGAAAAAAAGATCATGCTATCACTAACATCTAGCAGGATACCAGATAAAAAGTATCAGTCCCATAAACTCTAGTCTACATCTAACTGATGGTGGCATTTACTTGATGTTTATTGGTAGGTTCAGCTTTTTCAGCAGTTCCTTGTCTGCTCTAATTTCTTAGCTGGCTCAGCTGCCAGCCTTCTCCAGAAGAGCCTAAGGGATGAGAGATGCTGCACAGAGGAAAAGCACTTGCCTAGCATGTTCAAGGACCTAGACTTTTGCATCCCCGGAAAGCAAAAATGGCTAGCTTTTTCCATCAGAATTGCCTCACAAGTCTACTTTTTATAATACACATTTAGATTCTGTGCCTTGAAATTGAAAAATTTGATTCTATTTTGTTTTGCCTTACTGAGGATCAAATCCAGAATCTTGCCCATTTGAAACAAGTATTCTATTGCTAGACTGCATCTTCAGCCAAAGAGAGGGTGAGAGGACAGCGTCACACTAGATGTAGTGGCACATACCTACAATCTTCTGCTCTCAAATCCAGGGCTGTAGGATCACATGTTCAAGGCCAGTCTAGGCAACCTAGTAAGGTACTACCTCAAAACTTAAAATTTTCAAGTATAAAAAGCTGAGGATGTACCTAAGTGGTAGAGTTCAGTCCCTGAGTTCAACCCCTAGCACTACATATGCACACATTAAACACAACATGAACACACAAAACAAAACAATAATAACCACAAAACAAAAAACCCAACTTCTCTGTCACATTAAAATAACAAAAAGTAGCTTGCTACACTGACCTCTAAATGTTTTATTATTACAGATACCTGCCTGTTTATAATCATTATTTAACTCTCTCTTGGGATATATTTTGATCCCTAAAAGATATTCTTCCAAGAAATTCAATGAACCCTCATCCATAGCAATAGACAAGGTTTAATTTTCTTTTTCTCTGCTAAAATAGTGAAATGACATTATTCCTGAAAAGTGAATCCATTTCCCCATTTGGCCAGTGAATCAGCACACTGGAATCCCCAGTACATATCTTTTATTTATATATTTATTTGGTACAGGGTCTCGCTACACAGCTAAGACTCATAGTGATCCTCTTGTCTCGGCCTCCCCAGTGCTGGGATTACAGGAATGTACCACCACATCTGGTTTTAGTGGTCAGCTCAGCATGTCTGGTCTTCTAGGACAGTGCAGCATGCAGTACTGGGGTCGAATCTGAGTCTATCCACTTCCAGGCAGGCACTTAGACTATTGACCTATCTCCCTGCCCCCACCTCCCAATACAAAGCTTAACCCCACTTTGCTTGAACAGGTCTTTAACAAAAGAAGCACGCAAAATCAGTGCTTCTCAACTTTGAGGTGTATGTGTGTGTGTGTGTGTAGTATCTTGTTAAGTGTCCATTCTGACTCAGTGGGCCTGGATCTTAAGAGCTCTAGCCTCTTCTCAATGCTACCAACACCACTGCCCCACACCTTGTATGTTAAGAGATGTGCTAAGGCTACAGTCTGTGAGCCTTTGGAACCCTTCTATCCCTTTTTGGTTTTTTATTTCTCTGAAATACTCGCTTACTTGCTCTTCCTACCCTGTCCAAACTGCCTACACCTGAATCTCATGCAGTAACCCCCTCAGCCCCTTATTCCTCTCTATTTTTCCACTGTATGACTCCTACAGGAACCTGTCGTCACACTGCAAAAACAAATAACTGACTCTCACAAGGTATTAGCAGCTGTTTCTTAAGCCTTTAATTTATGTTGCGACAAGGTTCAGGCTGACCTTGAAAAT
The DNA here is from genome assembly GCA_002564305.1 of Octomys mimax. Lineage (NCBI taxonomy): Eukaryota > Metazoa > Chordata > Mammalia > Rodentia > Octodontidae > Octomys > Octomys mimax. Next base: position 6,606 of record NDGM011083311.1, on the reverse strand, counting down.
GCTATGTAGTCCAGACAGGCATCAAACTTACAGTGATTCTGCTACCTCAGCCTCCTGTACACTAGGATTACAGGTGTGCACTGCCACACCCAGCCTTGATTTATTTTGTGAATCTCTACATGTTTTAAGGGCAGTGAGACAAAGATTCTGAAGCAATCATGGATGTTTCTCTGGATTTATTCAATCTGAACACATTGCAACTAACTAATTGACCTGTGTTAGCTAATTCAATTTTGCCTTGAATGTGATTGTACTGAAAATTTCCATTATTTTGTGTCTCTCAAGTTCACCTACATAGAGTGACTGTGATTCTCCTTATTTGTCTCCTAATCTCGAGGCTACTGTGACAGGTTACTCAGGAACTGAGACTATTAAAAATGCTGAAGTGTTTCTGAAATCCTACCAGTCTTGACAATATTTCAGACACAGAGGAATGTTTAGCTTTCAGCCAAAATGAGAATGTTTTTATCTAAATTCCATTAAGCCTGGCACCTCTCAGAGAGTTGTCCGACAGAACCGAAACTCAAACAGTGTCTGTGAGCCTGCCAAGCTCTCCTTATCTGAATAGCCTTCAATTTAGGGCAGGCCTATTTCAGGGATTTAGAAAATTACCTAGCATTCCATTCGTGGTTCTAGAGTAACGTGAGTTTTGTTATTGTTAGGTTCGAGTATCATTTGCAATATGCCACTAAGATTCTCCTTACGGTCATTATTTTGACCTCCATAAATACACATATGCATGGATGATAAAGAGAGATTGATGTTGACAATCTTAAAGACTGCATGACCGACACAGCAGAACAGCTAGATCCCCAGTTTGGATATATTTATTCTTGAGCAATGCTTGGAAGCACAGTTAAAGGTTTCATGTTTTATCTGCTGATTGGTGGTGCCCTATCTTGTTCATAGGTTAAACTTTAATAGAAATGGAAAGAGCAAGTCGAGTCAACACTTAGCAGACCATATTATTAGCAAATGAAAACTAAAAGAATTGCCAGAATGAGTATTAGAAAAAGGAAAATGTTTTCTAGAATTTCCTTAACACACCAGCACGGTTCTGACTGTACCTCTGGCATTTGCTTCTTCAAACAAAGATTATTCTAATGATTTTTCAGTGATTGCCTACAAAAGCATTGGCTCACTTCCCCAATTAAACAAACAAAAATAGTCTGATTTTGCAACACTGACAAGAAGAAGTCAGCCACATCACAGGGTAAGTAGGATAGTGTGTGGCAGGCACATGCCAAAAGACTCCATTCCTGAAGTCTGAAAAACACATGAAGCATTTTTCCTAGCATTTTCCTAGCATTTCACATTTTGCAACTCACCATTTCTTGCCCTTGAATCAAGAAGTGACTAAAAATCTTAAGCTTAAATTTGAAATCTTGGTCTTAAGTAGCATACAATGCGCAAGATTCAACAACGTGAGAATCATAACTTTAAGCTATGGATATGAACTTGACCTCTCCTAATGGTGGCATATCCAGGCCCCCCAAAAAAACACCAGTCACTTATGTGACTTGGATTACCAAGATAACGCCAAGGCTCTGGCTCAGAAAGAACAAACTAGAAAGATAGTCTTCCCTCAGCATCACGACGGGGCTGGTTCTAGAACTCGCCGATCTCCTAGCAAATACCAAAATATACGGCTTCTCCCTATACAGTGTAACATACCATTTACATACCACTCATACACATCCTTCTTTACATGCACTCTAAATCATATCTAGATAACTATAATACCTACTACAATGAGAATGCTATGTAGTTCTTATAATGCTTTGTTTCAGAAATAATAACAATGAAAAAGCCAATATATGTTCAATATACGTGAGTTCTATTTTTCTTACATATTCTCACTCTGAGATTTTCAGACTCCTGGATATGAAAATCATGATATTGATGGCTGGCTGTAATTAGTTATGAAAAATTATAAAGCAAGTATGTGCTAGAAAGTTATGCAAACCTTTCTAACTAAATTCTGGTTTAGTCTCTTTTTTTTTTTTTTGCAGAACCGGGAATTGAACTCAAGCCCCTGCGCTTGCCAGGGAAGCACTTATTCCACTGAGCCATCTCCCAGCCCCCTCTAACTAAATTCTGAACTTAGAATTAGAATTACAAGATAACTTCAGACTCTCTCTAGCATCCTCTGTGAGGTATGAAGGAAAATATATACATATATGCATATATTTCATTTATATGCATATACACACACACACACACATATATATATATTAATTCCCAAGATGAATGCAATCATTGTGTATCACAACATATACTAGGAAAAAGTCTATTGATGATTTTAGACTATAGAGGGAAATGTCGGGTAGAGAGTCCTGGAAAACAGCACACTTGGTGATGCCCGGCAACCCATGAACATCATCCCAAGGCCCAGAGCTACAGCTCCCATGCACAAGTGGGAGAGGTGCTCTTCATCAAACTGTGCAGCATGTGTTAGGTTTCTGTCATGTACAGGGCTATTGAGAGACAGAAAGAAAGATGAGTCGAGCAAGATCCTTTGCTTATTATTCTCTCATTTATTTCATCTGTAAACACCACTCAACCCTGTAGCCTCACAGGACTCCAGGTAAGCACCTGTGAGAACGCACTTGGCCCAGAACAGAGAATAGAAGCATTTCAATAGATTAACGGACAAAAGCCAGCAGAATCCCTGATGATTTTTTTTTTTAATGGAAGAAAGGATTGTAGACAGAGGTTGACTTTAGGAAGTTTGGAACCTTATCAAGCCTCAGTCATTATGCACTACATTTTAAAGGCACAGCTGTTTTAGAACTTGCTTTCTCTTAAATTATACAACACTAAAGTTTTCCCTTCCTGAAGATTAGCAATCTATGAACATGAAAGATATTTTAGCGCAATTTTTGAAAATGTGCATTTCTCCTCTGTTCTTGCACTAATCTAAAATCATCTCTCTGTTCCAAAATTCCCTTACCAACACTCAGCTTTATAAATACTACCCAAACTGCATTAGCTTGCAATCACTTCATCAGAAAATGGGCTGAAAGCAAAATGACAGAAGTATTCTTCACTATTCACTCAGCAAAAGCAATTATATGCCCAAGGCAAGCAATTATTTGTCAGACTGAACGATTAAAATATTTTATGATTCAGAACCAATTGTCAACAGTATAATTTAAATATTTTTAAAAGCTTGATTACATAAGAGTAGCTTATGTAATCAAGTGGAAATAGCATATTTGTTTCATAGGTATGATAAATATTTACATCGATCAACAAAATATTAGAAGTGGATTAAGTTTTTTTAAAAAAAGAGTATTTCCATTGCAAAGCAGAAAGCTATCTCTTGCCATTATGAGTATATTTCTGCTCAGTGTCTTCTGCCTGTTAGTAAACTAAAGCTTTAACCAAGCATATGAAAAGTTAGAGTTTACTCCAAGCAAAAGCAAGGTGGACAGCTTTCCCTGATTTCCATCCTGAAGCCAGATCGTATTTTAGGCCTTGCTGGCCATCCAATTTCTGCTAGAACTACACAGCTCTGAAGTTGTAGCATGAAAGTAGCCGTAGATGACACAGGAAAGAATGAACACAGCTTTGAGCTAGTAAAACTGAGCTAACCAAATTGAACCCAGGAGCTCATTTTCCAAATTCTAAATAAAGCCAAACATTAGTTGGGTATCAGACCTAACAATGTTTTCATGATTTACTTAATAACTTTGGTGTTTGGAATCTATCCAAATTGCATTTTTAACTACAGCAAGTGCATATTTTCACATATATGTAAGGAATGAAAATTCTAAATATATAATCAAATTAAGTTTTTTTTAAAGGAATAGATATTTTTAAGTAAAAATGCATCACATGATTGTGCTATTAGATTATATAGAAAATATTACTAAAAATGCGAAGGAAGGTCCTTCCGCCATAGCAACCGTTGAAGAATGGTAGATAGCCGTGGCCCTCGGTTATCCCATGGGCGTCGCCCTCAACAAGGGCCACAGAGTGACTAAGAATGCGAGCAAACCAAGGCACAGCCGCCATCACGGACGCCTCACCAAACACACCAAGTTTGTGCGGGACATGATCCGGAGGTGTGTGGCTTGGCCCTCTACAAGTGGTATGCCATGGAGCTGCTCAAGGTCCCCAAGGACAAATGAGCCTTCAAGTTCATCAAGGAAAAGGTGAGGACGCACATCCGCGCCAAGAGGAGTGAGGAGCTGAGCAACGTGCTGGCCGCCATGAGGAAGGCAGCTTACCAAGAAGGACTGAGCCCCTCTGGAATAAAGCCTTCGCAGAAAATTAAAAAAAAAAAAAAAGGTGGGGGGGGGAAGGAAAAGCTAAGATGAGGGAAAGGACAAATGAAAGAAGGGAAAAGATATATTTAGTTACATATGTAGAATAATTTGGATAGTTGTACTGTCGATTTCTGCTGGTCTTTTGAAAGGAGCAATTAATTGATAATGCTTTTCTTTTTATTCTTTATATTCTCTTAAATTTCTTACAACATTTTTTGCTATTATTTTGTTTTGTTTCTTCTTTAAACCAATCTTGCACGTGTATATCTGGCAACCTTAACTAATTTGAAGATAGCATCATGCAATATAGCAAGCTTTGTTGAATTCCTATTACTCTGTTTAGTGAAATTTGTATTGTTTCTAATGCTGCTTTGTACTATCACAATTTTATAGTCTTTAAAATTAAAAAAGAAAATAATATGTGCTAAAACATCAACTAAGTACCTTTCAAAATTACACAATAGCACTGAAATGTAAGTATAAATAACTTTCATCATACAACACTGTCAAAGTATAACTGTCAAAAAAGTAAATCATTACTCTCAAGCAAATATTAACAAGTGTTAAAGATTTTAATTAATTATCTAAAGAAAAAACTGAGGTGCCAAAATTAGTCCCAAGAATATTTGAAAAGGTGGGTAAATTTACTACAAGCTAAATGTTAGGATAAGATTTAAAATTTAAATGTTAGAGTTAGATTTAAAACCGGTTAATGCCCAGTAGTCATAAACTGAGGTTTTCTGTTTCACTGGATGTGAATTATTGGCATTTCTACTTTAAAGAAATCTACAAATTGACGTCTGTCCTATCAAGCTGTAAGTGTCCTACTCAGCAGATAGCAAGCACTGCAGTGAAAGAATATCTTCTATCATAAGTACTCTACTCCAAAGTTTCAAGTAAGTTTTTGAATTGGAGATTTTCCTATGTCTCTCTACAACATACCTTGAAATGTTCTAAATAAACTAAATATTGCTCTGCTGCCTTGTTTTGGGTTTTGTTTTTCCGTGTACGTAGAAGAATATACTTAGAAATAAACAATCTCTGCATTATATTATGATAGAAACTCAAAACATGTAATACTAACAACAGCCTTCTCCCCAGGGCTTTTGCAGTAACCCTTGGTGTGAAGACGGGACCCCTGCCTGGCAAGCACAAGGACCCAGGTTTGATCCCCGGTACTGCATGCAGTGCAGGCCTGGAACTGGGCATGCCATCTACCTCCTGGAGAGGCTGAGACAGGAGGATCATTGTGAGTCCAAGCTGCGTAGCAAAACCCTGTACCAAATAAATAAATATATTTGAAAGGGCAATAGGATAAGACTAGTAAAATATGGGCTTTAATAATAATTAAAATTAAAAAATAATAATAATAATTAAAATGGATTAATTATAAAAATATACAATTATACTATGAAATATTAACCATAAGGGAAAATGTTTATGAGGCATATTGGAATTTGGTATTATTCTTCTAATTGCTGCCGAAATACATGAGTCTTTAGAAATAAAATATTTATTAAGTTGTTCTTAGGTCTATGATTCTGTATTTTTCATCATTTTACTTCAATTTCCTTAAAATGTTTTATTCATTGATATTTCACATTCACAGCAAAAGGCATACTTTGAGAGTTTAGGCTTTCTGTGTTGTCAAAGTTGCATTCTCAGGCTTTGAATTCTTTTCTTTGAGAAAAAGAATGCTTTTCTATGCATCATGCCACAGTTTGCTCCAATCAGGCCTTAATCTTCTCCTTTAAAAGAATTCCCTGCATAAATATGAAAAATTATAACTTTGATACAATGATATTTAAAATTCTTCGTAGGACCCACATGATTGATTTCCTATCACATAAACTATCTTCTGTAATAATATTTTACTTTATGAATACCATCCTGATGCCCAAGTTAAATCAATGAAGTTTTATTAGTAAGGAGAAAAATGGTAAAAATATTAAATACAGGCCCCGATTTATAAACATTTCAGGAGACACTTGTGTGACAGAAAATCTAACAGGCCCTCCTGGAATTAGATGTTGATTTGTGTCTTAACTTTCCTTTCAAACTTCCTGAGAAGTCAAATTATGTCTGTGCTAATTTACCTGAAATATAAACAGTATGTGCATGTGTGAATTAACTTAGATCTATATCCCTAGAGTGGCTTATTAATGGGTGGAACACTGCAATCAGAAGTCTACGTTACAGAGTTGCCTGCAAAGCACTTCAAGTGCTCCTATTAAAATCCACTCCAGAATATTTGTTAATTAGCAGGGGGGTGCATAGAAAAGCATTTTCATCAGTGAAATGAGTGGTGTTAAAGGTGGTGATGATTAAGCTC
>NDGM011083290.1:0-19759 GCA_002564305.1 Octomys mimax | reverse complement strand
ATTCACAGGATTTAGGAAGACTCACTTGCAATAGTATTGGAGGCCTGGAGTTATTGTGCCTCCCACAGGTTTGTAGGGGCTCATGTTAGGTATGTGAGTTTTAGTTCTGTGTGGTCCGGTGCCATGGCGGAAGGGCCTGTGCAGAAGAAGGCTGCTCAAGCCATGGTGCACAGGAAGCAGAGAGTGAAGGGGGGGGCTAAAGGGAAAGAGATACCCTTCCAGGTCACACCCCCTGTGCCCTACTTCCTCTGAGAGACCCCACCTTACCCTTGAGTCACGGACACCAGAGTCTGCAATGTGACTTCTCAGGCTGGGGACAGCTGAAGAGAGAGACAAATAAACAAAGACCATGTTCTTATTTAATAAGTGTTCTGAGTAGCAAACTATGAAAATAACATGGGACCAGTAAAGAATGTTTCTTAATTTTAACTAGCTTCCCTTTTCCAAAGGAAAACCTTACAAGAAAAGGTTCATCCATCAGTCAAGTACGGAGAATACTACAATATATTGCTCAACAGAATTTTTGTCCCCTTAGGTCCCTTTAGTTTTAACAAAATTGAATTCACCAACTGTATTTTTTCCATTTACTATCATTGTTCACTACTGTATTAATGCTATGAGAATCATTTTTATGTTTTCTTTTGTTGTGTGTTATTTTTCCTATTCATTGCTGTATGTTTCAAACACATCCGTTGTGGGGCACTAGTGCATATATACATCATGCTTGATCCTTTTTATTCTCCTTCCCATTCCCTCCTCCACTGCCCCCACATCCATCAAATTCCCCATAGGAGGCATGATTTGATCAAGACTGTAGACATTCTACAGACCTAAAGTATATCGCCCTAATTGCTTTGAGGAAAAGCTATAACCAACTGATATTCTTCCCCAGTATATGAAAGTGTTCAGATCATCACACTAACATCAACACTGAAGCTTGAAAATTGTTAATCTTCACTAGCCTAAAGGAAGAGAATAAAATATAATTCTTACTTTAGAACTGTCATTTATTTGCTAGTGAGCATGAACATTTTATGATCATTTTCCATCTCTGTATCATCAATCCATATTCCGTATTCTTTGCTTGTGTTTTAACTAAAGGTTAAATTTTTAGAACTAGGGTTAGCATACATTACACATTAAGCATGTTCATAATTTGGCATGCCCACAGAGAGTACTTTCCTTGTTTGTAGCATACGTTTCCATTCTTCAAGGAAAATATATGTTTTTCCTTATTGTAAAATATATGTAACATAAAGTTTACTGTTCTAGCCACTTTTAACTGCATAGCTCAGTGGCACTAAGTACACTTACCTGGGAAGGTCACCATTGCCACCCTCTGTCTTGAGAACTCTTCACCTTCTCAAACTGAAACCCATGCCCATTAAAGGACACAAAGTCAGCCCTTTCTCCACCCACTAAATGACACAAAGTCAGCCCTGTGCCAACCCTGGCAATCACCGCTCTATTCTATCTTTGAGAATTTGACCGCTGCAGTCAGGATTCAAGTCGGTGGAATTCTACAGTGCCTCACGTTCATGGCTGGTTTGTTTCACATGGCAGAGTGAAGTGTGAGTCACCCTTACATTTCTCCACTCTGGCTGTGCGACAAGGCTTCCAGGACCAGAGATGGCATCTGCTCTTGCTGGCCCCGCCCCAGGGCATGCTGAGACAGCAAATCAGATGGAGCATGGTGGCGTGAATCTGTAATCCCAGCACTTGGGAGGCTGAAAAACAAGAAGGATCACTAGAAGTCTGATCTGTGTAGTGAGACTCTGTATACCCTGTGCTAAATACATAAAGGAGGGTATTGCATTTATATTGCCAGTGCAACGATGGCACATTCATCCTGTTAAAAATCCTTACGTATGTAAGAAATGTTTCTGAACTTTCCTGCTAGCTTTTGATTTCACTTTATGCATTGTGTGTAATAGAACTATTAAAGTTATATCTTAATTACAAGGGAAAAGTTACTCCTGTATTTCCCTATTCCTCAAAAAAGTCATTGGGGGGCCGGGGAGATGGCTCAGTGGAATAAGCACTTCCCTGGCAAGTGCAAGGCCTGAGTTCAATCCCCAGTTCCTCAAAAAAAAAGTCATTGGGCTTCTTCTACATTTTTTCTTTTAGAATCAAAATTGAATACAGAAATCTTACGAGGTAGCTTTGTGATAATATGAAATTGTAAAGTAATCTCTGAAGAAACACACCATAGTTTAAGCTCCAGCAGGGCATCATAGCACGCACATGTAATCCCAGCCCTTGTGAGGCACAAGAAGTGGGAGTTCAAGGCTAGCTTTTTCTATATAGAAAAAGTATCTCTTTTAAAAAAAAATCTATTTTTTCCAGAAATGTATCTTTCAGTTTTTCAAAACCTAAATTACATTCCCAGGAAATATATTTATTATTTTTATGCAATTCTTATTTTTAGGATATTATATATCAAAATTAATTTTCCTTATATTTAAGATGATGATTGCATATATAAAAAATTATTGATTTTTTTGTACATCTATGTATCTGTCCATCTTATTGAACCATATGATCAAATTGCAAATTTTTAAATATAAAATTGATATTTTATTTTCTAATAGTTATTACAAATACATGTATATGGCATCAGATTTGCTGAAACATCCAAAGTAAAATTTAATATTCAGGGTTACAATGTGCATCGCTATATTTTCAAGGTAATGCAAATGCTTCTCACATACCTGAAAATTATAAGGCCAATGCACCTAGAGTGTAGCTGCAAAAAATCAATTCTAGTTTTAAAATGTCACCAATGTTATTCTTTTGTATATCGAGGGTGCCACTCATATTGTTATTGCAATTCTTATTAAATATTTTGAGCAGATTGCTTTTCTCCTTCTGTAACATACTTATGCATTCATGGAAGAAAAAGTACTTCATGGTATGAGATTTTCTTTTCACAAAGAATGAATTACATGTGCTAGGATTTTATTGAGAGGCTGCACATCTATCAGCATGGCATTGGATGGTAATTTTTGTAAATCATTATTTAAGGGTTTGTCATTTTACTGAAATAATTTGACATTTTCCATCATTTCCTCTGTTCTGGATGAAAAGTACCTAACAGAACAACGTGGAAGCACTAAGGACTAAGTCAGCTGGCCCTGGTGCTCAGGCCTTCAGCCCTTCTTAGCTTTGATGCTGGAGCCTAATTGCTACAGAATCTAACTTCCTGGTATCACTGATGCTCTCATCACTGATGCGCTCTCTCTCTCTCTCTCTCTCTCTCTCTCTCGTATTTTAGGGAAGGGTCTAAGGGTCTACACGGTGTTCAGGGTCTCACTACTAGATCCAACTCATAGTGATCTGCCTGTATACAGCCTCTCAAGAGCTGGGATTACAGGCACGCACAACCACGCCCAGTCTCAGTTGCTACCTCAGCACACCCCTGGGGCAGGGCTGGCACAGCAGGCCTGGGGATTGAACCCCCAGCCCCTGTACCTGCTTGCACGTGCTTTAATCCGCTGAGCTACTTGGTGATGTATTTTCTCTGGGATGCCACATAGACATTTTTCTAGAAAACTATGCATGTTATCAAAGTTTCAAATTTATTAAGAAAATTAGGAAAGTGTTCTCATAACTATGTCAATCCCTGCCTATTATTAGATGGCTTATTTTTCCCTTTAGATTTGACAGAAATTAATTTTAAGCATTAATTTTAGACTCATCAAAATTATTATTTATATTCTATGTTTGTAGAATCCCTAATAATTCTTTCTCCTGCTTTGCTTAGGTTTACTTAGCATTGCATATTTAATTGTTGCCTTTCATTTTTTTAATTTACTGTTGTTCATATCACCAAACCAATTAAAAACATCAACAATTAACATTTATCAAATGCCTAAAGTATGACATTAGTTGTGCTAAGAAATGTTCCTGTGCTAGCATTATCTTCTACAACACTCTCCTTATCAAGTGAAAAAATGATTTCAGGAATCAAGGACACCCAGCTAATCAATGGCAACAGTGCTTTTTGAAACCCAAACTGTATTACTGAAAAACTGAAGTTAATAATTATGGAACTGTAACAAAACAGAAAGATTAAAAATAAGATAAAAAACATAAAAAGAGTGACAGCTAAGAGCCAACGTAGATCAAGGAACAGTGCACCAAAGTGCAGCTCCGAGAAGTGCATGTACCTGACCTGAGCTTCTTGGGTGCTCACACGACTACTTCTAGCTCTTTCTAGCTAATTCCAAGGCCCTCTCCTTCTGCTGTCTTGTTCAGAGCCCCTGAATTACTGCAGACCCACGGAGCAGCCTCGCTGCTTGATCAGGAATCTTCGCCACTTAGCGTTTTCTGGTCCAGCTTAGCCAGGCGATTTCAGAGCAGAAGGAAAATGTCAGTGGCGACCCTTGTGGATCAGTTACGTTCCCACCAAACTTCCTTCCCTCACACCCCTTATTACTCAAAAGGCTAATCACTTTTTAAAAAAATTTTCTCTGTGTGGCTTCAGTTTTAAAAGCCTAAATGAAGGAATCAAGACCTTCCTGCACAGTGACCAAACTCAGAGGCTGGGCCCTGGGGTGGGAGCTGCGGACCCAGGGTTCTGACCTCTGTCACACTGGACATAGGTGGGGAGGGCGATTCCAAAGGAAGAAGGGGTGACACTGGTAGCTGGGACCAAGCTCAGGGGGACAGGCTCAGGGCAACTGCCAAGGTTGTGCAGACTCTGCGGCCTTTCCTGTAGCCCCAAGCATTGCCCCAAACCACAGCCAAAGGTGAAATTTCAAAGACAGTGTGCATGAGAACCCAGGAGGGCTGGGGTGCAGTTTAGGGGAAAGCTTCTGTGAGATGAAAATAAATGGAGTTAAGAAAGACCAGAGAGTGTTTCTCCCAGGCCTCAACAATAGCGCTTCACTGTACTGAGTCCTCACAGCTATCTGCCCAATGGCTCCTCAGGCTGTGGGTGGGAGGTGGAGGGAAATCAGAGGATTCATGTTTCAGGAGCAGGTGTAGGTGCCAGAGCCCGTGGAAACGCTGCATATGTGTGTAGGTTGTCTTAAGCATAAACAACTGAAATCCTCGAGGAGAACCACTGTCTTCATAAATAAGAGCACCGAGTCTCACAGAAATGCATGTCAGGACTGCCCACATGGTTAGCAGCACAGCCTGGACTCGACCCAGGACTGTCTTCTTTCTGAGCACCTCGGGCCTGGGCTACCCTCAGATCCCTGTTCCACCACCCCTGACTCCACCAGAGCTCCTGCAGACTCCAGACTCCTATGCCCTTCTCTCTCTTCCGCACACCACTGTATGGCTACCAGAAGCTGTGAGCAGACATCTTTTGGGTGCTGCGGTCATCTTAGACTGAGAGAGTGGCTCTCGCCCTAACCAAATAAATCAGAAGGTCCTACCTGGGAAGCCCATCTATCAGTATTTTTCTAAAGTTCCTAAGATGATTCTAAGGAACAACCAAGACCTGAAGAGCCACAGGACTCCTGTGAGCCAGGGATTCTCAGGAGAAGCAGCTCAGCTGGGAAAGACACTTACCGTGAAATGCAACCCTTCGTTACCCTCCCACCCCCATTTTGGGAAACATTGCTTTTGATATTGCACCTTCCATGCCTTTCTTCAGAACACCTGCTAGCCCACCTTGGCAGCCTCACCACTAATGTAGTCACCTTGAGAGCATCTGGTCTAAAAGAGAAGGAGCCCTCCTCTCCCTGCCACCACCTCCAGTGCCACTGCTGTTCATGCTCGTGCCCTCTGCAAGAAGCATTGGTCTCTCCTTGGTGTTGCAAGGCAGGTTTGCTTTGCTGTTGTTGTTGTTGTTGTTGCCTACGGGGATGGACCCCATGGCCTGCCCACATCAGCCAACCACCCCACCACACAGCCAAGCACCCAGCCCTGCAGGCAGGAATCTGAGTCAACCCCTTTCTCAGTGCATCCAACACAACCTTTTGGTTCTGAATGAAACACAGCCCAACCTCTATTCCCCTTACATGGCTCAGACTTCCTTCAACAACTGCCACTGCTTCACAAACATTTCCTCAGCCTAGAGCACTTCCACACCCCTGCCAGAATGAAACTTGTATTAGGCAAATGCACACCAGTAATAGCACCAAGTATTCAAGTCAGTGCCCAATACTTGCCAAATAAGATTTAGACCCACCGGACTTAGCTAATGGGTCCCTCCTGCTGACCCTGGGAATAGGCACCATCATTACCTCCATTTCCCAGCTTAGGGACAGAAGTCAAGAACCAAGCCCTATTTACTAAGCAGAGCCAGGGCTGGGTCCAGGCACAAGTGCTGTCAATTGCATGCTTAAGCTCCTGTCTACAACAGTTTCCATGGTGTGTCCTTCACAGCTCCAGAATGAGATAGAGACTGTAGCAGAGCACACGGACCATTCAGCTCCCTGCCTTTCCCTCCTGCTTGTGGCAGGTCTAAATGTTAGATTCAAACTGCCTCAAGCAGCAGGGTGCTGCATAACCTTAAGCAAGGTCACTATGCCTTGCTTCAGGTGTACAAGTTGGACAGTAGTGCCAATTTCATACTCACAGAAGACTAAAGGAGGTAATACATAAAAAAGTGCAATGTTTGCACACAGTAGGTGGTCATTAGAATGAGGTATTATTGCATAAACAGGAGCATAATTTATGAACTAGAAAAGCTTGGAGGAAAGGGTTGGGAATAAAGATTTTATACAAGGAAGAGCTCAGAGCTTGGCTGAGCTGTAGTGATTAACAAGATGCTAGTCTTTGCCTTCCCACTTTCTCAGTCCACAAAGCAGTGCCTTCCCAGAGCCACACTAACTCCTCCAATAGGTGCTCTGACTTAAACTCTGCTTCTGCCAGGGCACTTTCCTGACCTTGTCCCCATCTTGCTGGACAGCTCCTCTCTTCCAGCTCTGTCCCCTGCTGTGATTCAATTAAGCCTCCAGACCAGACCAGAGGCTCAGGGACAGAGAGTGCCCAGCCCACATCTCCTGTGGGCACCAGGCTCAGTGCACACAGGCACAGCAGAGCGACAAGCAGTGGGACTAAGGGCTTTCTGGTTCACCCTGCACTGCGGGTGAAAAGCAACGTTGCTTGGGGTTTATGCAGCGTCTGCCTTAGAGTCCTTCAGTCCCATCAGGCAAATGATGTCACACTTTAAATGGCTTTCATTAAATATATTCATAAAAGCCACTCAGATATCTTAGCAGTACCACAACGCATTTACGTAACCCGATAAAAAGTCCCGTTTTGCTGGCTGCCACCCCTCGAAGCACAGCTTAATGAAACACGTGTCCATGGGCTACGGTTGCAGGAACAGGACACCCTGCACCCAGATTGCACATAATGGCTAGATTTGTTCTGAGCATCTCAGACTGTTGTCAACACGAGATTTGTAAGACTCATGAACCAATCTTCATAACTAATTTTTATCTTCTAGAATCCCTAAAAGACTTAGAGAGGGACCAAAAGAAAAATGTATGACATCTGTGATGGCAGAGTCACTTGTCTGCAGACAATCAGAAAGAAATGGGAGCGGATGGTGAAAGCTGCTTTCGCAAAGCACACTTCATTTTTAAGTCCCCGTGTGCCAGGGCTGCTATAAATTCCCGGCCTCCTCTCGCGTGTACAGGCAGAAGTATTTCCCCTCTGCGTTGCCATGGAATTCTGGAGCCGGCTGGAAGATGTCTCCTTCCCGGCATACGATGGCCTTGTTTCTCCCTCGGGATTGAGAGACTCTACATCGGAGGGGTGAGGCCGGCACAGTCAGTGAGTAGGGCAGGTCTGGACCCCAGAAGCCCTGCGCGTGGGCTGCATTTGGGGCCTTGACTCATCCTTCTACCCTTCCAGTTTATTCCCAGTTACCATGTGACGCAACAGTGATGTCAGCGCTTAAGAAATGGAGACTGCAGATGACATCAGTGACGTAGTGGGTGGGCGGGGGCATTCACCTTTGGAAGGAGTCGGCTCCTCTCCACCTTCCTGTGGGAAACTCAGCTCGCAGAGTCCTCTGAACATCTCCAGGAGCTGTTAAGAGTGTGGCCCCCAAGGCACACATTCCGCAGAGGTAAATGGCGCTGGTTTATGTCTGGTTTCACCCGGGGGCGCTTTGGCTGCCATTGTTTCCTCCTGCCTACTCTCCCAGGTCTCTGTCTTTACTGTGTGTGCACTTGCCCCTTCAGATAAGTATGTCATGCTGAGTGTAAATAAATTCTTCGAAGAACTGGCTTTCAAATTTTCTGTTGCTCATACATGAAATGATTTACTTAAGTGTATGGGAGCTGTTCTGTGTCGTCTCCAGTGTGGGCCATGACCCAGGAACACGAAGACTTCTCAAGGTCCCTTCAGATCACTCCTGGAGTTCTGGTCCATCTGCCAGCTCCTACAGCATAGATGCTATTCCGTGATTACTTAATGGAAAATTACAATTATTTACCTATTTGAGCACAGAGCATATTTCTCAGCGTATATGTATCCTTCTGCTCTGATGAGTCAGGAATATTCTCAAATTTTAGGAAAGGAAAACTCACAAGATTTGTCCAAAAATGATGAAGTTCTATGTTCTTGGTAAGCAGGTTGATTTGGGCTGAGGTAGGCGAGACTTTCATAGAGTTCCACTGCAAATGGAGCCAGCGTGTAGCTGCACGCCCTGCCCTGCGGTGAGTGATCTTTCCCTCTGCATTTTGGTATCTTAACTCTAACTCTATAGAGTAACAAATAATCACATCTTGAAGATAAAAGTAAGATCACCTTTTCAATCAGCCTCAGAGCGTAGCCTGGACAACACTAACACAGCTCCTGTAGAAAAGCTTGGACGTTAAGTCTTCATTTCACAGTGGCTCAAAATTCAACCAAACCTCTTAATAGAAGCTAAACAGCTTTCGTTTGTCTCAGGAAGGGAAAACAAATTAATGGTATGAGCAGCAACCAAATTTATATATACATTAAAGTGCTAATTTATAAAAACCAAGGGATGTGGTGTGGGCGCGACGTCTCTGGATCTGTTCCCGCGATCTCCTTTATCTTGTTAGTATCTGTAAACGTAGTGACTTTCCCTTTGCTCCACACTGTCCCTGCTTCTCTTGAAGGGGCACCAGCAGCTCTCAGTCCTGATGGTGGCTCTGCCCCATGCTCACTCAGGGCTGGGAGCTGTGGGATTTCGGCTCAGAGCTCCAACAGGGAGGTGGTGGCACGCTGGCAGTTGCTGCATCCCACGTGGGGACTGGGACCCACACTCTGGACCTAGACCTGGTCCCACTCACCTGACTTCTGGCAAGGCAGATAAATCCTGGCGGAGAAACAGTCTGCAAAAGAGAAAGAAAACTTGAAGGTTTCTTCCAGGGTGTGTGAGTGTGTGTGTGTGTGTGTGTGTGTGTGTGTGTGTGTGTCCCCTCCCGACCTAATTCTCCTCCTCCTCCATTCCTTCTTTTTGGAAAATAAAGCCGCACCCAAGTGCAGTGCAGTATTTCTAGGTCAGCAGCTGGCTTTAGCCAAAGGCCTGAGTCAATATCGGTGCTCTGAGAGCGGGCATGCGAAGCGCAGCGCACACCTGATATTAGTAAACACAGAGAGAGACAGCCTCGCAGAGAAGAACAATGAGGCCGCGTGCTGATACCTATCAAAATATCCTAAATATTTATGAAGCTGAGTTAAAGGGTACAATTCACCTTAAATTAGCAACCAGTGGAAAGTATTTGGGCATTGTGGAGACTGAAATTTTCAAACTACCCGAGAAAGAATTCATCTTCCAGTTGACGCCTTTTCTCACAGTGTCTCGGTGAGCAATTAAGAGGCAGCCCGCCCGCGTCCTCCTGTTCCTCTCCTACCTGGCATCTCCTGTGCAGGGCGCTCTTTGCTCTTCTCTGCATCTCTGTGTGTCTAGCGATCCTGAGGTCCCACGCTCACTTTCACTGTCCAGATGCCATCTGTGGCCACAAGACACCACGCCAACATCCTAAACTCCTGCCGCCCGTGGGATGGCCAGCCCCACGTGCCTAATGCCCCAGAGGACACCACTGTTGCAGCCCACGCAGGTCTCCCCTGGGACCCAGATCAATGTCACATCTTGATCAGAGTCTCCATCTACCTCTTCCCAGCTACACCAGCCTCGCCGCCGTCGTTCCGCCTGTCCATGCATTTGTTCAACCATTTTCTCGACAGATGTCAACCCCTGCAGAAAACCACGCATTACTGGCCTTGAATGTGTAGTGGGGCGTTAGCTTCAGGTCCTTGTCACTGCTCTGCAAAGCCCTTCCCGTCCTTGTCGGATCTGACCCCTTCCCCCCTACTGCCCCGGCTCTATTGCACCCTGCCACTCCTTGCATACTCCCTGGATTTTGTAGTTTGTCTTTAATCCTTCTCTGTTTTAGGGTGACCTTTTCCACCTTCCCTTGAATTATAAATTCCTTGTCATACTAAATGACAAAAGCTAGATGTCGGCCTCTTGGAGAAGCATCCTTGGGCTTTGCCAGAGACAAAGGAGCACTTCAGAGCTACCAACAGTTAGTTCCTGTTACAGACTTCCTTCAGTGAATAAACTGTTATTTAGTACTTACAGTCAAAATTAAGTGCTAGATGACCTGTGATAGCTTTCTATTTATTTAATCTCTTTTAAAAAATCTCAAGCCCCTCATAGGATCACCCCCAGACATTGAATCTATACCTGTGCTTTTTTTCTAGTCCCACTTCATTCATATATATATATTAAAAAAAAAATAGTACGTCAAAAGAATGTTCTAATTCTGATGCCAGAGACAAGATAAATGAATGTGAAGCAAGCTTCCTCCAAACTCTTCTGGGCAAGAGCAGAGGTTTTTTCTTTGAACCATCCGTGGATGGGTACTACTGGGACTCAGGGATGAGCTGAGGAAGGAGTCCCCCAGAAGACTTGGGATGGGTCTCCCCTCCAGAAGGAAGGAGGCCGCTCTCCCCAGGTGTGGCCTGACTCATCTGGGGAGGACAGGATGGCCAGCTCTCAGGGAGTTTACCCAGAGCAGACAGGACTTCGCAATCACTTCGGTAATTGCACCTTGAGATGTAAACATGTGAAGTGACCTCTGTCAGCTGTAGCTGTCTTATTCGCAACCTGCCATTTCTTGAAAGGACATTCTCACTCTTCACAACAGCTGTTGATCATCCAGTGCCCAGGGCCACCCAGCAGAACTCTGGAGGCCTGAGCACAGCATCCCCTCCCCCTCCTCCTCCTCCTCCTGGGGTTCTTCCATATGCCCCACCCCTTTCCCCATCCCTCTCCAGCACACCAGGACAAAGAGGGACTGATAACATTCCCTACTCCTCACCAGGGTTGGGGTATTATGAGCCAAACTAGGCTTCTCCTCCATGCCAGGGAAATCCCACAAGCACCTGGAGCTACATCACTCAGACACCAATGGCCAAGGATTCTAAAGAGGAGTGAGGAGTGGAAGGGACCCTCCTGGGGCGTCTGTTTCAGGAGAGCCATTGAGCCCAAGTCTTCCTGGCTGCTTTTCATCCCAGGTTCATTCTTTGTTCAAAAGCTAGGTGCAAAGCTGTGTGGCATACAAGCTCTCGTGCTGCCGGATTGCACAGAAAGGGGAAGATGTCCTGTCAGCACTTGAGAGTTCCTTTGAAAATGTGACCGGACATTCTCTTAGACAGGCAGACTTTGCTTTTAATCAGCAACCTGCAAACTGTGTACGCATCCACCTGGACATAGGGCGGGTATTGTTTGCGGAAATAGGGTCATGCATCATAGGCACAAGTCCGGCAAAAAGAAATCTTTGTTTTAAAAATAGTCCTGGAAGTAAAAACAAACCAATGTGATTTTTTTTTTTTTTAAATGCAGTTTGGGGCCAGGATTCCCAAGGAATGAATTTTACTCTTGGCTTCTTGGAGCAAAGCCAACCAAATTTCTGATGATTGCTTTGCAAGTATTGGTACAAATGTCACCATTAAATAGCCTGTGAATATTTGTTTCCTGAATGTTTCTTTTTGCTGTACTGGTGCTGCTTTCTTATTTTTTTAAAAAAGCAGTTTCATTTGATTATGAGTGACAATATTTCTATCCTGGCTTAGTTTTAAAAGCAAATTTCAATGTAGTCAAGCCTACTTTTGCAGATGAATACTTGAGGTGCCAATTCTGGAATGCTTTTGTCAGACCCAGCAGGATCATGCTCTATAGCTATAAGCCTTAATGTTGAAATAAATTGATAAAGCATGTTTATTAATATCTATTTTATAGCTCCTTATACGATAAAAGAGACTATATTTCATCATATGCTTCCTTTAGTCAGTGATCCTCTCTTCCATGTCCCAGGAAGCAGCAAATCTGTGTAACTGAAATCATCCATCACCTCTTGTTCCTGGGACACTGTACCTGTTGCCCCAACTTGCAGGAGTGGGCTCAGCTTTGGGTCCAAAGCAGGATGGCCGGGGGAAGGATGCGGGGGAGCGGGGCTGCTCACCTACCTCATGGGAAGGAAGCCGACAGCAAAAGGGAGAGACCAGGAGGGAGCAAACCCTGCCAGGCCACACCTGTCCTGCCTGCCTCTTCAGACCAGAGGGCTCCTGAAGGTGGTCAGCTCCAAGGCACCCCAGTGATTCAGTCCCCTCCCAAAGCCCCTCCTCTGAGCGCATGCAGATTTTGGGGAGGCCTAACTCATCTTAGCCACAACCATACTACTTCATGACCTGTTAAATCCACTTTACTCCTGCACCTCAGGCCTTCTTCTGGAGACAGGGGGACACACGTTCAGTTGATCTGAGTCCACAAGACCACTTTCTTTCTTTTGTTTTCACTGCACATGGCAAATAGGAAAGCCGTGCTCAGAATGCAGTCGACCTCCTACAGCCAGCTCTGTAGCGCTCCCCGTCCTGTATTATTGGCGCCTTCTGAGACGTCTACCCCTCCACAAGCCAGGAGATGTGACCTGCTTCCCCTGCTGCTGTGTTTCCATTGTCCAGTACTACGCTGGCATGAACTGTCACCTGGGGACATCAGGAAGAACAGTGATACCTCAGTTGTCCAATGGCTCCAAGCCCAGACTTTCCCCTACATGAACAGCAAAGTTCAAAACGGTCTGCTCGAGGAGCATAATTTTGCTCCACAGTTAAACCAAACATTCAATTTGAAAATACCAGTGTGGGCTGGGAGTGTTGCACCTTGCATCTTGCTGTGACACCAAGAAGCAACACCCCAGCCTGAGTGTGCTGCTCTCACTCAGAGTGTACACCTGCAGCGCTGTGTCGGTGTGGTCACACATTCCTCACCAGATGTGTGTGTGTGTGCGTGTGTACATGTGTACACATGTGTGTGTATTTGTGCTTTGTGCAAAATATCTGAACTCCAACTCTAAGGAAAGTCCACAATGCCAGCAGTAAGACTCAGAGGAAAACTGAGAACCATGATAGAGTTGAATGACTCATGGAAAAACTCATTTAAGTCCTGGAAAAATAAATTGAAAAGTGTAGTGTTTGGGTCTCAGAACCAGTGATTTGGCTTTCCATTATTTCTATGGGTAAAATCTGTTCAGTTCTCGAATGTTTTGTGTTGGACACAAACTTGGGATGGATTGAATTAGACAACTAAAGTTTTACCACATTTGAAAAGTGAATACACTGAAAAGAAACAATGAGCACATCGTTTAGATACTTGGAATAAATGCTATTCATTCAGTAGGTGTTGGAGTTAACCCTTAAGTTGTTAACAGAGATAGACACAAATGATAGAGAAAATACAAAATTGGAAGGAACACCACAGTAGAGATGAGAACGAAATGGAGACAGAGACAGAGATAGAGACAAAGAGAGACAGAAAGACTAAATGCCGTGCCCCAAGCTCCAGTGTGGCCAAAGCTGGACTTCAGCTGAGCCGACAAACAGCAGCAATAGCACCACACTTCTGCACCATTCAAAGGAAGAGAAAGATACTCTGGTTTCTCTTCACATTGTCTAAATCCTTCATTTTTTGCTGAAAGGAAGAGAAAAAGAAAGAAGTTCAGTTCAGCAGCGGAGGTGGCCTAGGCCAGCAGGTCACACACGCAAGCCCCGGCCTCAATGCCTCCTACTGCCCGGACCTCTACTTCCTGGGCACTGAGAGCTGGGGTCCTCTTGCACTGCGGTCTCTGGGCCATTCCATTACCAGTGGGCTGATTGCCTTAAAATGCTCAGTTGGGTAAAAACACCTTTTGTACAAGGAAGTTCTGTAAGAATGTGCCACCAGACAGAACCAGTTGTGGGCTGTACTCCTCCCATCTCCAAACCCAACCCAGGAAAAATCTGATCCTTTTCCAAGGAGAAGCGATGGAGCACAGTCGAAAGTGAGAAGAGGATTCCCAGGTAGCTTGGGCTATGAGAGAGTAGAAAGGTCCCTGGTGTGGAGCCCAGCTATGATGTTGCACTGAAATGCAACTGGCCCGGTAGAAGTTGGGGTGCACACAGGACACATTCACGAGAGAGGGTAGGAGCCAATGGCCCCACCCCTTCTACCTCCACTCTGCATTTCTCCAGGAGCCCAGAAGACACAAGGCATTTCCGCAGATTTATGTCCCCAAAAGTTACATAGGAGCTGAGACATGGTCCCCATAAGAGGGAGCCACCAAACATATGACTGAAGGCCAGAGCCCACGCCAAGCTGAGGGCTCTTCAGTGGACGGTGCCTGGTAGGCTCCCGTGGTGACGCACAGCCACACAAGCTGGGCACCAGCGCTTCTCCCCAGGGGAGAATAAAGGAAAGGCAATCTCAGAATGAGATGAAACTCAAAATGGTTGAGCTCTCGTAACTGACTAAAGTGTGTTCTGCCAGTGGGATAAAAAGGGGCTCATTAAAGAGATTGGTGGCATCATGGATCAAGTCTGGGGTGTGACAAGGAAATCTCTGAATCTATCAGTGTGGGTTGTAACTCCAAGGGTCAAAGTAGCTGCCGGGCCTGACAGGCACAGGTGTAACGGCACAGTCTTTCCTGTGTCATGAATGCCTGAGAAGAGATAAATACAAATTTAATGCATTTTTATCTGAACTGAAGTCAGCTAAAATAAAGGAAGCAGCACACGCCATTGTGGACACAGATACAGCCAATACTTTCTCTGAAAATGAAGTTTAAAATCATTATTAATATTTCATAGTCAAAAGAAAATATTATCTTACTATTTAAATTTAACTGTTATGAACCACAGGACCACCTGGAGAGGAAATAGCATTGCTGAGCTACGGTATGAAGACTTGTAGCTTAAATTTCTGCATACTGAGTCACTGTTACCTTACCAAATATCTGCTCAGGTGCTGGGGCAGTGATTGGAGAGAGAAGGATGATTAGATAAAACTCAAGCTTCCTGATCCATAAGCAGATCTATACATGGTTGTGATGTAAGAATTATTACCAGCTTCATTCCTGTTTTGCTCATCAGGTAAATCAGATAGTATTAGGAACATGGTCTGTGAATCCAAGCCCCAGCCAAGCCATCTGCCGGTGCCGTGACTCATAGCAGTGTGACTCACTGCTCACTGGTTCCTTTCCCCCATGGCCAGGCAGGGAGACTCCAGTACCCACCTCCCACACAGACCTTCAGATGATTCAGGGATGTGTGCTGCAGGAAGTGCTCAGAACAGAGTCCAGTACGCAGTCGGTACTACTAACATATTTAAATTTACCTACAGTGTTAGCGCTGGTAATTTTGCTATGTCGATCTAGACTTTGTGTGGCACATTACAATATAAAGCCATATCTATGTACAGATCTGCATACTAGCACCGGGATGGAACGGGTATTGATCACCATTGTTAACAACTAATGCTCAGCGCTGGTAGGCTGAAAGTGAGCTCTGTAATAAAAGGGAGGGCGAGCATTCGGGGCAGGGCTTCTACAGCCACTTCCAGAGCTGTCATCAGGACATGAGCTGCCTTCACTGTGCTCGGCATGGATGTGATCCTTCAGGGAGACACAGCCAGCAGCATTTCATCCAAAGACCCGGGTGCTCTGGGGTCTGAGCCACCGAGGCACGGGGGCCAAGGCATGCAGGAGAAGGCGGCGGTGCCCCGGTCACTGAGGAGCTCAGCCATGCAGCTGGTCCATCCAGGGGCACAGCCACCTCCGGAGGCCACATCAGAGGGGCCACCCTGATGGCAAGGGGAGCAGAAACATTTTTGAAAGCCCTGGCCTGGCAAGCCCTTCGACCACTCTAAGTGAGGCCGAGTGAGATTTGTGATGGCTCTGAGTTTCAGCTAGCAATGAGAATGAATGGGACACATGGGAGAATTTGCTTTGACAATGTTAGAATCGGAGGCTTTTCAGAAACTTTAAGATGTGCCGTCATGGAAGGGCCTTTGTGTCACTGATGTGTGGGATTCAGAGCACCCATGACTGCTGGCTTTTTCTTTTGTCTGGAGCAGTATAATCTGATGCAAGTCAAAGGGAACACTACTTAAGAGATGCAGGTCCCAATTCATTCTCTCTCTCTCTCTCTCTCTCTCTCTCTCTCTCTCTCTCTCTCTCTGCTGTCTCTCTGCCAGACTCCTTGATTCTGTCTTCCTTCATGAAGACTTAAAGTAGCAAGCAAGGTCCACTGACTTTTCTACCCCATGAAGCAAGAAGCTGCGCACTGGCAGTTAAGCTCCTATTACGCTGGGAAAGACAAAATGCCACCTATAAAAATTTCTTACTTGTTAGAGTAAACAATAGCATTCTATATAGTGTCCTAAAAGATGCCCAAGGTTAAAAATCCATCAGCTCAAGGAAATATGGAGGCCAGTATTTGCAGAGATCCTGCTGGAAGGGAGTGGAAATAAGCTTCACAATTAGATAATAGAGTCTTTCCATATTAACACAAATGATATTTTAAAATGAAAACATTAAGCCATAGGAAGCATAAGCTCCAGTATTAATGGGGCACATAAACAGAAAAAAATTGTTTTTGTGCTGTTTAATCTCAAAAATGGTTTAATGACCCTTATCTGATTATAAAAATGGCACAAGAAACTGTATTAGATAAATAGGACATTAAAAATACTGCTAACTGGTAAGCAGCTTGAAAATATCTAAATTAATGTAATTTTAAATCAAATTTAATACTCACTGAAGGAATATTAAAGAGATGTCCTGGATATGGCTACGACACTGGCAGATTCATGCATGAATAAGGAAGTTAAGGACATACAGAGCAAACAGACAGAAGAAGAAATCAGAGTGAAAGCGGGGGCTGAGCTGGTTCCGGTGTGGCTTCTTGCACCCTCGGGGTACCAGTCCCAGCACAGTAACAATGGCGACTAACGCGTGTTCTTTCAATGCATAGCCATGCCGTCCTACTACTTTGAATCTGGCCAAATACTTTTCTCAGGAATTGGGTTAATTGAGCCTCGGGAATCCACCCTTGCATCAGACCAGAGAAACCCTCTGACGCACGCATACTTGATGCTGCCAACCTGCTCCCTGCAGGAAGAGTCATGATCACTGATAAATGGTCATCCTTAGTCTCTTAAGTATTTGAGCTCTGTGTGGAGAAGCACCCACTCTGGAGGGAGCTTACAGGATGTCGCATTGTAAGTCTCAGTGCCCTCACTTATAGGCTGGAGCCCACCTCTTGGAGAGTCGCTACCATGGGACTGACGGCAGAAACCAGCTCGGTAAGTGTGATTTGCTGTCCTCCTCCTCAAGTCCCACCTCTAGTGCCACGGCCCTACCATCTTGATCCAACTGCAAGGTTCCAGCCCCGACTATCAGCCCCCGGGAACCTCCGGACGTGGGCTATGGTTCATCAGATTGCTATCTCAGTACTGTATTACCGACTTTAAATATGCATGCAGCATCTATTATGACTGGGAGCCAAGTAACCGACCCATGACATTTTCTGCATTCCCACTGCAAAATTGGAATCATTAGACTATCCCGGAGCCCTGACACTAAAGCCTGAGAGCCCAAAGGGAGCTACAAGTGCAGTTATCGCCAACAGTTGATGTCAGCTATGAGTATGTTGTTATGCTTTGTCTATTGGGCTGGGCTCTGAGGCTGGGTCCACTGTGAAATGATTGTGGTGGCTTGAAAGAGTCCTGCAGTCAAAAAAGGACCAAAGATCTCCACATCGCCCTTCGAAGACACGGCACTTACGTAGTGTGTCGTGTCCCCCTGCTCCTGACTTTGCAAAATCACAGAAAGTGTTTCCTCCCTCCATTTATCATGGTCTAATCTTTTAAACTGGAATTTGAAGGAACCCGGCTGACAATCATCTCTGTTAATAAAGTTTCATTGTTTCATTGCATTGTCTTTTCTCCAGAGATCTAAATGTTTTCTTACTTGCTCGTGAATGTGACAGCCACCTTCCCAAATCTATTGCCTGACTGAGAAGTGGAAAGAAATGAGATGATCTAAAAGGTAACCTGTTTCTTTTCTTTTCTTTTTCTCAGACATAAAAGGTAAAGCAACCTGCTTCAGACATACAAGGGTAAGGGAACACACAAAGGTGAGGTCAACACCCAGGTTTTCCATCCCTTCCGTGAACACTGAGTTCTCTGTGTAAAATTCCAATTGCACACAGTGTCACCCAGCCGGAACCGCCTGCCACATTAGGGAAGCCAGCGCTGTTAGGTGATAACTCGGCCTTCTTCCAGGAACTCCTTGCTATCTGATCCTTCACATGGATGTCCAACATGGTGTCACTGAACATTCACCATACTGCAGGCACAACCCGGAGACAGTTTTGTGTGGCGCGACTGAAATGGCTCAGGACCGACGGAGACTAACACAGGAGACCAGCCGAGAAGCCGTCATCTCTGTATTCCTGCAACTGCATCAGGGCGTGATTATGTACAGTAAACTCAGCAACCTGTGACTTCCAATTATGAATTTTGTCAACTCGGTTTTTATGGTTTAATCAATCTGAGGAACTACTCTATGATGTAAGTTTTATCTGTTTCCTTTATTCTTTTGCAAATTCATTTTGGAACACTGCAGGTCACAATAAATAGCTTTATTTTTCAAATCACCAGAGTGCTGTACACCACTGGCAACAGTGAAAAAAGATTATTTAAGCAAACAGTAATTTGATGTGATGCACCTCAAAATAGAAATAACCGTCCTATTCCAGAGCTAGGGCAACTGAACACTTTCTTAATTGACAATCAGACAGGCTGCATGAGGAAGGCACAGGATAAACACCAGTGCTCATTTGACCTACCAAATATATTTGTTTGGGAAAATATAAATGACAAATTGACCTTCAGATTAATAGCTAGCATATTGGTAAAGAACAAATCACTTTTAACAGCCACATTACTTTAGTAAAGAGAAGCTGGCTAACTGCTCTTTAATTAAGTACACTTAATGACTTTAAGGGGATTAGTAGTCTTGTCTGATAATCAATAAGCAGGACGAGATGGCTGCCTCATAAACTGGGTTGGAAGAAGAAATTAATCTGCAAAGATTAGTTCCTTCTAGGTGTTTTTATTCTTCTGGTATGATTCCATCCAGCACTTAGGAAAGACATAATCCCAGGCAAGCACATAGTTGTAACTCATTCGTTCATACTTATTTTAGCAAACATGATTTTAAAATAGTGCCAGAAATCCCAATGATGAGTTATAGATCTTTTTCTTCAAATCCTTGACTGAATAATGCTGCAAAATTCTGTGCTACCCCATTTGGTAAGTGACTGGCAGATGAATTAGAGCTGGCTACAGTGCCATGGTGCTTAGTTTTGGCATGTGTGGAATGGAGGAGGAGTCTGAGGTCCTTCGCAGCTCCGACGTTTTATGCTTTAATAGAAAATAATTACAGATTCATTCTATACTTCCAGTCTGCCTCTGATCTTCGTTTTTGCCTAC
>NDGM011083289.1:0-18000 GCA_002564305.1 Octomys mimax | reverse complement strand
ACACACACACACACACACACACACACACACGTATATATTTAATTATAGATAGAGTCAAAGTTTAAATAAAAGACATACAGGTACTAGAAAATAGAGAATATCCTAACATTCTCGAAGCAAAATGTGATAAGCAAAATATAAAACTCAGACTATGAAACAAAACCTATTTGATAATATAATATAAAAAGAACTAATCTATACATAGTAAGATTAAAAACTAAATGAAGAGCCAAATGAATTATTGAGCAAAATATTTGCAATGTGTATCAGGAAAATAGAAGTTGTGTGTTTCAAAATATAACAGATGAATAGCTGAGAAAAGGCAAACATTTTTGAAGACTACACAAAGAGCATGTACTGTGATTCACAATAAAACTAGTTTCTGATTACAATAAAGATAGCTAACAATAATAATCTGAGTTAAAAATTAAAACAACTGATAGATTTTAATTATCAAATTAACAAAAAGTATAATGTTTCATAATGTCTCATTTTAGGGAAATGAAACACTCTACCAAAACGAAAACGTGGTTCACGTTGACATACCGTTTCTACAGAACTCTCACAAAAGTGCATTGACAACTTTAATTATACTTAGGAATTTTGAAAAGTCAATATGTTTATAGGAATTCTGTATCAAAACAATTGGACAAGTGTGTAATGGTTGCAAAGTATTCATCAAAAGTTAAAAAGCATTCATCAAAATAATTCCAAGGAAGTTTCAATGCATTGATCCAATGAGAAAACTAACAGTTGTTAAAATAGAGTAAGGATGGGGCACAGTAAAAAAAAAAAAAAAAAACAGCAAATATATGCATTTAAAAAATTGTGATACTAAAAGACATAGCCATGTGTTTCCCTCAAGTACTTGCATTGCTTCACCTATATTTGTCCCACTGTGCTTGCCGTTTGCTGAGAGGTTCTGGAAGCCCTTTTGTGCTAGTTTAGTGGCTTGGTTGTGTCTGACTAGAGGTCCTGAAATGCTTCGAGATGTTTATATTTCACCACCACTCTGCCTCTGCACAAGAGCTGGACGCCACACCATGCCAGCTCTGATGAATAAGCTGCAGGAAGTCACACCCTAATGTTTTGACAGAAATCACCGTAACTTGAACTGACCCAGGGCATCAAGGCAGCCTTGAAAAAGCACTCGCAATGAGAGGACCCCGAAACTGCTGCAGGAAGTGCCAAAAAATAGTGGACTGAGTGCTCTTAAAGTGATGGGGAACAGGCTGAGGGAAGTTAATGGCATTGTATTCCTTAACACTAATTTTAATTTAAACAGTCATCAATGTTTTACCACATTTCTTGTGTGTATACCTCCATGTGGCTGTATCTTATTGAGCAAAAATTCAGGGTACACTATGGTACCTACAGTATGCCTGAGCCATTTTATATTTGAAATGTACATATTTGAATGTGTGTATGTTTTCATAGTAAAATATAGAAATATTTAGCTCTGGGAAGTAGGGCTTGGAATGAAAGCAAAGGTATATTTGGACAATTTTAATATTATTTTGAATTTAATTTCTTGTGAATAAGATCTATAAAACACTTAGGAAAATTGACATATACAGCCGTACACTATATGGAATACCACTGTGTATAGTCAGCAGCATTTCTTTTTACAGTGTTTCTCTATGCCTAGATGTGTGATTAGACATATCTGAAGTTTTAAAACACACTTTACAACTGATGTTTCTTAGTGTCTCATTCATTTCATAGTCTTCTTTCTGTAGACAACTCTAAACCATACTGAGGAGACTTCAAGAAAAGGAAAGAAAAACAAGAAATCTATCATCTAAAAATACTTATTTTGGGGACCGGGAGATAACTTGGCAGTCTAAGTGCCAGGGTGGGAAGCGCAAGGACCTGGGTTTGATCCCCAGCACCACATGATGTGCAGGCTACCGCACCGAGGTGGCCACCGAAACCGGGTGTGGTGATGAACACCTGTAATCCCAGTGCTGGTGAGGGATTATTATTGAAACAGGAGATCAGTATGAGGCTGAGCTGCATGGCGAGACCCTGTACCAAATACATAAATAAGTGAATAAATAAATAAGATTTAAAATACTTACTTACCTGAGTTATATATTCAGCAAGTGTCTATTGAGATACTTTTGATCCAAGCACTGTTCTAGGTATTACTAGCTTGTATCAGGCAGTCTTTTCTTATTACTGGAAACAGAAATCTTCAAAACCCATTTAGCATTCTTGGTTTCATAATGAATAAAGACATATCTGGTCTTCACATGATTTATCAGGCATTTATCATATTAACTATATTAGAATTCTTTCAATGACTAGAGGTTTTGTTCTCTTGAGTTTGATGTCATAATCATTTAATTTTTTTCAGTGAATATATGCTCCTAAGCCTATGTCAGCTGAATTAATGAGCAGAATATAAATGTGTCTATTGGTAGAGAAGAAAGGACCAAAGAAAAACCACATGTAATCAGAGGATGAACTAAATTTTTATAGGTAACAAAAAGTAAGATGAAGAGGAAGACCACGTGAAAGACTATTACTACATTGATATTATGGTAACTATCTGCAGGCTCCTGCCTATACTTGCTCTGAACTAATCACTTGCTTCTTTTCTGTGTTTGCAAAGGACTTCCCAAAGGTGCACAGTGGTGTTCACTGGCTGGATCATACCAGAAAGGATGGTGATGTCAAAACAGGAGCACAGAGGTCATGATACAGGAATCAGGCAGTGGCTTGGGAGGGAGTACAACGAAGCACTGAAAACAGGAGGTACTCATCCTTCAAGGGAGAGGCTGGGACCCCAACACTATTGGTGGACACTACTCTCAGTGAGGTGCCTTTGGGAATTAATTACTCCAGAATGAAGCTGAGTTTGGGGCTGGGGAGATACTAACTTTCTGGTGACTTGCATTTTGTTCTTCTTGTTCAATTAGTTCCACAGATAGAGATGCAATTTGCATTGCAAGTAGAGCTTCATTGTACTCGGCTATAGAACCTGACAGTGGAAGACACTTGTTTAATAAGGTGACCGACTATATTCCTCCATAGCGTGAAATCTAAGAACTTACACAGAAGAAGTGGAAAATCATGACTCTTCCACAGAGTGACAACTTCCTCATCTTGTTTGCTAATGTGAGCTGGTTGGCCTTCTGAATCTTCCCTCTGCCTCGATGGACTATGGTGCTATTCTGCAGGCACTATCATCTCCTTTTACTTTCTTTCCATTTTACTTTTAAGTGAAAATGAGAATTACATTAAAATATTTCCATGGTATATATCATTCATCACCTCTTGGTACTTATGCAAAAAGAAATGATGCTCTTCTGTGAAGAATTATAGATAGTTTTATATTTTTCTTGTTAATCTCAATGTGGTCAGTTAGGTAGGGTAAGAGAATGTAATAGAAATACATTTTGTTTGCCCAAAGTAGGAAGTGGATTCCCTATTCACCTAGCCTCAGGTCTTCATTCTCAGGTTGCTGTAGAGTGTGGTAACCTAACTCTGTATCATGTGCAGTCTACAAGGACATGAGCAGTGACCTTGCACACATGTGTCACTTTATTGGTCAAATTTAATTTCTTGAAGTAATAAAACACCTTAAAAATCCATCTTTGTCTCCATTTTTTTCAATTCTTTAGGATTTCTTAGTAAATGATAAATAACTACATTTGTTACAAGTAGAAGGAGCTTAATTGAATGTGTTCATTTTGTTATATATGGCTATTTGTAAGTATGCAGAAACCTAATGCCATCTGGGGAGTAGAAATCACTTTTTCCAGTGCAGTATTTTTAATTATGTCTTTTCACCTGAGCTCCAGGGCAAAAGTTCCATTTTCTCCCTGCTCATTATTAATAGAACCCACAGGACAGGGTTTTCTAATTTCATATTTTTAAGTGAATTTAGCATGCAAAGTATTCTGAAATGACATTAGCTATGTAGCTAAGATAATACCTTGGTTCTGGAATTTCTTTGCTTCATCCAAATCTTTATATCTGACCTAGATAGACTGCCCTCTTTTCATATAGAAATACTTACTCCTACCCTATCTGCATATTACTGCAAATAAGTTCATTGTCCTGATGATTATTATTTGCACATTAGATGCATTTGAAACATAGGGCAATTGTATATTTTTAGTTTATTACTTGCATTGAGTGTGATTTTTGTGCACCACACAGACTTGTAAGCATTTTGAAATTAATTAACCTGAACAAAATTGAATTCACTGGTCTAGGTTCCTTAATAATATCCTGGCTGAAACATTAAATAATAGATGAGAGGAGCATGGGAGTGGGGGAGATACCAAGGAGACGGAGCGAAGGATTGGGCCGCCTGAGTTTTTATTCCCCATTCTGCCATTGTGCAGCCCCCTCTGTGTGTTTTGAAGCAGCCATTCTGCTTTTGTTTTTCTGGCTATAGCATGAGAGGAATTGCGAGCCCAGGCCAGGGCAGTGTGAATACCTAAAATGTGCGTTGAGAGCCTCAAGTAAAACACACTACGCTGCATGTGGAAATTATTATTAGTTCATTCTTCATGCACTTTTAGTCCTTGCCCTCTAGGCTCAGACTGCCAGCCAAGGCACCAATTACTGTCCATGGGGCCGCTGGTTCTTATGATGTGAACACCTGTCCTCCAGCAAATGAACTGAGATAATACACACCAATTTACTATGTATGTCATAGACCCTACAAATTGAATCTCCCCAATACACTCTGAGTTGAATAATAAATGACACTGGGTTTAAATGACAGGAAATAGACTCAATGCAATTGCCTGGGCATCTGTGTCCACCCAGGCCTTTGTCCACTCATTCTGCTGCTGACGTCCATGCCAGACTTCTCTCTGCACTCTCAAAGCTGACTAAGGGGCCATCTGTATGGGGAAAGTCAGTGCAGAGAAACTGGCTTCCCTGGGACAGCCTGAGGCTGACTAATTCAGCCAAGCCCAGGCTTGGCACACCAGGCCCCACACTGATCACCAGATAAGATGAAATTGCGATTGAATTCAATTCCAGGGTTCTTTAGGTTCGTATTAGAGGAATACTTGTTAGGCAACTGGACAAAGTGTCCTCTAGAACCTGGAGCAAGGATGTAGAAGAGAGACGGTTTCATAGTGGAAAAGCAAAGCAGCCATGGAGGGAATATAACTCGGAGGTCACCCAGATGTTGGTGTGAAATTTGGCTCCACCTGAACCAGCTGTGCGGCTTCTGCCATGTTACCAGCCACAATTTCTTTAAACTTCAGCTTCCATTGTGACCTGCATTCTTACAGTTTGTCCTCTCTTGCATCAATGAATCCTGGTACAGTATTGGGCACATATAAGTGCTGAGGAGTGATGGAACAAATGAAGATTTTTCTGGAGTCATTTTTTTTCTGTTTGGTGCAGCCTCAGATTTAGGATCCAGGATAGATGCAGAGCCATTGCACTCCAGGGCTTCTCATGTAGTCTCCATGGGGACAACCTCCAAATGAGGAAGAGAAGAACATCCTCAGGAGGTGGCCTTTTCTGCTGGATGCCCAGTTGGGACATTAGGCACCATACCTCAGCTCGTTTTTTGCAATCCAACCCTCTTCCCCAAAGAATTCACCATCCACAGTCAGGACTTCATCTTTTGATAAATTTCACTTACAAATTTATTAATAAAACTTGCATGTGTATAATTCTGCAGCATTTCCATGTGTTTTCTTTCAGTTTAAGAACATGACCCTCTGGTACGTATGAACATATATACCCCCATGACTATGTTTTATATTCCTACAGATATATGTGAAATTTTTCTTTCTGTCCCATTTTAAATTACAAGAACTACATTACTCCAAATATTATCTCTTTACTATGGCCACATTGATTCTATGCAGACTGATTGATCTAGATGAGGACCTGGAAAAGTGAGGACAAACTAGGAAAGTACAAGCAAAGTTATGAGAGCAGACAAAGTATTCTAATAAGTTGGTTCTGTACACATTCGCGGTGTTGTGCACTTACTCGACTCGTGGTACCACGTTGCTCTTCCTTGACTGATGCTAGTGTAATCTAACAGGACAGATGTGGGTGCGCATTATTAGTTTCTATGTAACTTCACATTGCAACTTTGCTTCATTCTGCAGGCTCATCCCTTGCAGTTAGGGCCACTGAGAATGCATCAGAACTCAGAGGAAAGTGCTTCTCCTACACACACCTGCTATCACTGAAGAAGCAGTAAGCACAACAGTGTGAAAGAGACATCTCCAATCTGCTCCCAGGGGCTCCCACACCACAGGATAGAGCCTGTTTCCTTGTAAAAGCCACTGAAGAGCCTCTTCTGTGCTCTTCTTTCAGCTAAGTCTTCTTTTCTCTCCTTCCAGGATAAGCCCCTGTATCCCTATACCTGTCCTGTGCTGTAACTGCCCACCTTTCCCATTACAGCTACCACCTGGATTTTCTTCTTCTGTCTCATTATTTGACTATTGTAGAACAGTACACATCTCACATCTCTGCTTAGTGCCAGTGAGTGGTCTTAAATTACTGTGTTAAATTTGAGATAGTGGGAAAGAGGGTTCTTTATTGATCAGTTCAGATTCAACTTCAACCTGCACCAGCTACACATGTGTCAACCTAGCAAGTTACTAACATCTCCATTCCCTGTTTGTTTGTTCTCTTACCCTGTTTCTATGCCACCTGATCCCTACTCAGAAATTTCTTTGGCTGAATCCAGTGAAGTCAGTTGACCTAGCATCCTGAACAATGTAGTACACAGCGCTTAGCTCCCCATCGTCCAGAGCATTATGCAGGCTAAGGGGAAAGTGGGTCCCTGGACCACACACACCTCTAGGCACTTGGAGTTGTGATTCTTAATGTGGGTGTCTGTCCTCTAAGACTATGAGTTTCTTGGGGAAAAGAGTTACCTCTTCCTCTGATCTGTATTTCCAGTGACTTAGACATTATCACAAGTAGAATGCAAGGTTAATAATTGCTCATTGGATGAACTTGTTAGTGGGGTTTCCCTAGCATTCTCTCCAGGAAACACATTTACATTTTCAGCTAAACAGATTTGTGGCTGGTGAGATAGCTCAGCGGACTAAGCACCTGCTTTGGTGAGCACAGGGAACAGGGTTCTATCCCTGGTTCCTCATGCCGCACTAACTCTGCCCCCAGGGTACGCTGTGACAGCAAATGAGTCTGGGCATGGTGGACATGCCTGTGATCCCAGGCTGGGGAGGCTGAAAACAGGAGGATCACTATGAGTCTCAGCTGCAAATACATAAATGAAAAAATAAACATATTTAGATTGGTACATGATGACGGTGCCTTTAATGGATGTTACTGAATAGAAAGGAGATTGGAAGAAAGATGAATGAAGAATTAACTGTAATTCACCAGAAACCCCATGAAACTTGGCAAAAGTGGATTAGTCTTAATGGTAAAAGAAGAATGAACTATCGGAGAGATCAGGTTTTGCTGAGTACAAGGTGCGACGGTATCATAGACTCCTGGGTAGACAGATAATGGTGGCATCAGATCCTAAAATGAGAGATTAGAGGAAGAGGCACCACACAGAAAATGAAATTCCACACTGTGATCCAGCGTCAAAGGCAAACCCCTTTCCATGTACTTTGTAGCCTTGCTTTTATCAACCCTCCATTTGTCTTCTTTCCTACAGCAGATATTGTGACCCAAATGTTTACAACAGTGCTGGGCATGTGATATTATCTAGTGTGCATCATAGAGAGGCAAAGAAATTAAAAGTCTAGAATACTGTGTGGGTACTTAAAGCTGGAAGTTAGAGGAATAATACAGGTTTGTCTTATCTTATACTGACCTCACAAAACATTGTAGTCAGGGTGACTTGAATGAGCATGTATTTTCTAAGAGTTTTGAAGGTGGAAGTCTGACATCAGAGCTCCACAGGGTTGGGCTCCATAGAGGGTTCTCTCCATTGTTTGCACTCATGGTATTTTTTAAATTGTTTTGGCTGTGCCCTCACTGGGAGGTGGGGAAATGGAACGGATTCTGGTGTCTCTTTTACAAGGACATGGATGTTGTCATGAGGCCTAGCCTCATGGCTCCATCTAATTTTAAGTATCCTGTGAGGGTCCACCTCCAAATACTATCATATCAAGGGTGCAGTATTCAACATATGGACTCAGCACAGACAAAACTCAGTCCATAGCAAATGCTTTGCAAACGATTCTCTCCACAGATTTCCTCCAAGATCACAAGCTATTTGGTGAAACACAGAAAACCTTTGTTGCCGGGACATATTTCTCTTACCTTCCTAGCATGTTCAATTTAATTTAAAAAAGGATGTATAGGAAAATTTTGCCTTATTTTAGCTTATAAGTATTGCACTTCAGAGCTGGAAATCATCATATCAATTATCATAAGTTATCTGTTATCAATTTCAACTGATCAGTTATTGGTTCACTATCTACCAAGCAAACCAGGAATACTTCCCAACCATTATGTTTGACTTGGTCCTGTGATTTGCTCCAGCCAACAAGATGGGAGCACATCTGATGCATTCTGCATCTGAGTGAAATCTTACAATGTATTTGTATCAATCCCCTTGGATATTTTGTGTGTACACTTGAGAAAAGTGTGACCAAGACAGAGGCTTCTTTTTCCAGTAGGATCAAAATTGAGAAGACTCAGAAAGCACAACTGAATGGAACCTTCCTGGAGCCACAGTGAACTTCAGACCTCAGGCCTTTTCAGTCATTTTAAGTTAACATGAATTTAGCAGATGAACACAACTTAGTCTCATAGTTCCATGCTATTAAAGCCTGAGGTACATTTCACAGGGCCAACATCAAGATGCTGGCAACACTGTGGTCTCTTGGAGAAGCTTTAGGAGGGAATCTCTTTATTCTAGCTTCTAGAAGCTGCTCACATTCCTGGGATTGAGAGGAAAACTATTTTATCATCCCACATGTGCTCAGAATAGAGAAAGATGTTACAGATGCTCAAAGAATTTGAATCTTTCTAATTTTTTATTCTTTTGTCAAATTTTATATATGCTTTACTATTTAGGCACACACAATTAATTGTCTCCAGGATGTATATACCTGAGTATAAACATGTATTAATATTTCATAATAAACTATCATGCAGGTCCAGTGGAAAGATTATATGTTAATATGGCATTTTCTAGAGATCTCAAATTCGTCATTTGGAAAACTAAGGTTTTTTTTTCAACAAAATTATGCAATTTAAGAAAACCATCACTTGTTGAGTATGTTCCCTTATTTCAGATATGAGCCTATAATCATTTCATGAATTTTTAATTACTCTATTCCATGCTAAACACAAATTTAGGAACTCATCTAGTAAACATAGTGCCAATAAATCAAAAATGTCTTATGATACAACTTTACAAGAGAAATAAGAATTGAATGCATATTCATATAGTATATGGTCAAGGAGGTAAAAAGAATTGACTGCTCTGAGACAGAAATTATTTTGAAAATCAAGTGCTAGTGAAATGAAAGGTTTATGCCCCTTGCTTAGATTTAGTCTATGAAATTAAAATTTGTGACATAATTTTTGTTCTGAAGTTCAATTTGGTGTGATGTTATGATTGTCCCAGTTCTTGATTTATCTTTGTAGACAGTAGCTGGCTGAAGTGATAGAATAGGCTATTAAGCATAATGGCCTTCAAGTAAATTTAAATTACAAGCATATACACCAATTCATATTTTGAAAAACATGTATTAACCAAGCTTTTACACAAGACACAGAATAATTATCTGAGGACAAATGGCAAATGGGAGTATGAGGGGACAAAAAGGGAATGAGTAACTAAAAGAGCTAAATAAAAGGCATTTTTAATAAAATGTGAATTAAGGAATATGATTAACTAGAATGTTCACAGCAGAGTTCAAAAATATTAATTTGTTCCCATTTTAGCTTCTTTGGGGACATTATAGTTTGCTCAATTTGAGATGCAAACTATAATGAACCAAAGGGCTTTGAAAAGTATTTTCACTAGTCCTGGGCTTTTCTGATTGAGTAAGTCTGAAGTATAAAGTAGGACTGTGTATGTTTAATGAAGAAACATGATGAGATGGATACACCTGTGTGCCTATGATCCTTGGCAAAGCGCACAACACCGCCAGGATCCCCAATGCTCCTCGTCTGACAATCGTACTTGCAAAAGGTTCAGATGTGATCCTAATGTTTGTGCAAGAGAACCTTCCTTGTAGTTGATAATTAAGCTGCTGTACTCTCATGCCATTTTTTTGGTATATCCCTTATTATTTTGCAATTTTTCTAGATCAATATACTCAGTTTTTCTAGTTCAATTTACTCAATTTCTAATTCAATTTCAACTTACTAGTTCAATTTATACAAGGATGCCTTGTGATTTCTTTTAACCTCTGCAGGTTAAAATATGTTTATGTTCCTTAAATTTGATTGATAGATTAACAGCACATGAAGTATTTATGTAAAGTCAATTTCTGACTCACATTTGGTAGCATTGTCCACTGTCATTGAATTTCCAGTTTTGCAAAAAACCAGTTTAGTTACACTTGGTGAATGTATCCACCTGAATCTTATGAGCCCGTAGCTGTTAGGTGGAAGAAAGAGTTCCCTTTCGGCAGATTCCTACAGGCACATAGCATGTGTTTGTCCTTTATCCTCACCATTGCCCCTGTCCTTGTGCCCCTCTAGTTGCATGTTTCCTCTGTGTGGGGGAGGTCAATGGGTGTTGTCCAGTGTAAGGGGACTGTAATTAGAAAAGAGGAAAGGAAGAAGAGGGAGGGCGGTGAGGTTAGTGTGAGGGCGTGAACACATCTTTTCAAATTATCTTTCCTCTGAAAAATTTTCAATTTCTTCCTTGTGCTTTAAGTAAAGAAATGTCACTAGAATTATCAGTATTGGATTACTGGTATGTATGCTGCTCAGTGTCTGTCTTTTGATCTAAATTTTTATATTACTTATCCGATTTCTCCCTGCCCTCCTTTAAGTCCTCCCATAATGCTTATTAGATTTATAGTCTAATCTAGTTATACTGGCGCTCCAGAGCTGAACTGCATATTGTAACTATGTATATAACAAATAAGGATCTATGTTTTATAAATACTCATATTGTTTATTCTGAAAATTTCTTAAACAATGTTTCCAATACTAAGGTTAGTTTTGTTTTCTTAATCTCTTATTAAGTGTATTGATTGATACTTTCATAAGTGCAATTAAACTTTTAATTTCTACAAACTTATTATCTGATGTTTTTTTAAATAATAGACTCTTCTTGTTTCATTGATCCAATATCATTTTAAACTCTGAGGGAATTAATTGGTATAATTTACCATTTTGGTTCTTAAATTATTTCTTTCCACTAGGGTTAATTTTTGGCTTGTTCATTTTGATTCTTTCCATACCTATTTACTGTTGTTCTTCTAACACGCATTGATCCATAGATACTGATTTGCAGTTTTCGAGCGAAGGATTAGAATGAATAATAGGGATAGGTGTGCCATGTTTCGAACAGACCCTTCATTAGTGGAGGTTTGGCTTTCAGATGGATGAGGGGCTCTTAAGTGTCAGGCGAGCATTGCTCTGTAGGTCATTGAGCATAAAAGAAATGGAGCATTTTGGCTAACTAGAGACTTTACTATGAGAAACAATAAAGAGCCCTTGCTCTAGGATTAAGATTCTCTAGTACCTGTCACTGCTGAGTAAGAAGGCGTCTCCTTTCTTTCCTCAGCAACTGCTATCTATATCTATATCTATATCTGTATCTGTATCTATGCATATATGCATATGCTATCCTTAACTTCTTTCCTGATCTCCTACATACAAATATACTTGTTCCTTGACAGATCAAAACCAATTTGGGAAAGTTGTTTTGTTCCAACTCAGCTTATTTAATTAAAATATTATTTATACCATCTTTAAAGTAAATGACCCATTCCTGTTTTATACCTTGACTGGCTGAAATCTGAAGCTATTGCGTCGTTGTCTTGAGAAAGATATTTCATTCATCACTGACAGCTAAGACATTCTCTGTTGTCTTTGCTCCTCCTGGGTCTTATTTATTAGTCACAATCCCCTCACAGTTTTTAGTGGTCTGCTAATTTCTTCCTCCAACACTGATTTTCATTACAAAATATTTCAGTAGACTGAGAAAGAAAATGGAGAAAGTAATTTACATTAAAGTTGACATCGTTCATGAAAATCTCCAACAAGTATGACAGGTTTTTGTTTTGTAAAAGGAAAATTCATCCATAAATTGATAAATGCAAGTACATCAGTAAATAGATGCAGTAAATTTATGATCGTGAATGGGGTCAGATCTTACAAAGAAAAATATTGGTGAAAATAAATCTGTTAATATAATTATTCAAATGGGAATTTGAATTATTAAAATAAACAAGATATATTGGTGATTGCAGACCTGTGTGTTGTCAATATGCTTGCAAATACGAAGATTAATAACTTGTATATGTGCATCTATCTATCTCTCTCTTTCATTTTATCCTGATTTTCATCTACCTATCCCTCAAACGTTAAAGGAAACTATGAAAGTCAGTCAGGTTTCTTAGACTCTCAAGAAGAGAAAGAATTTACTATAAAACTCTTTAACCCAACATTTATATTACACTATAGATTTGTCACTGTCTTTCATCATGAACCCCCCATAATTTCTGGTAAAACCTGCAAACACGTTCACAAAATAAAATTTTGAAGTACACAAAATAAAGCACAAATCTACATAGAAAGCCAAATGCAGTGAGACCCACAAATGTGTTAACATACAAATAAGTTAACACATTTACATATAAATTTCAAATTTTTGGTGCATGACCCTTTTTTGATTACTTGGCTCATAGGCCAATCAGATTACTATTCTTTTGCAAGAGCAACTTTCCAAAAATAAATTATTGCTACCTTTCTTAGTTCAATTTTTTCTTCTATCTTTAACTTTAATCTGGATTTATTCTGTTCTTTTATCCTCTTAAATGAGAATATTATCTTATTAATATTATCCCAGCTTTTCTTCTTTGCAACCATAAGGATGTTGAAGTATTAGTGTCCCTCTGACTCATGTTTTACTGCGTCTTGTACTTTTTGATATGTAGTAATTTCATTGGCATTGGTTCAGTATACTTTCTAATTTACTTTACGATTTTTCTATGTGAATTATGAAGTGAAAATGATTAAAACTTTTTAAACTGATTTCCAAATGTATGTTTCTGACAAAATAATCAGGAAAAGGTATGTATTATAGCATGATGTTTTGAAATTTATATATGATAATTTTATGGACCATTAAATGATCAACTTTTAAAAATATTCCATATGCTTGAAAAAACATAATATTTTCAATAGCAGATTGTTTTTTACCTATAGGACATGTGTATTACATTATTTAAATCTTTCATACCCTTATTAACGTTTTGTGTGCTTGGTCTATCAATTATTAGAAATTAGAAATCTATATTAAAATCTCAGCCTACAATAGTGAATTTACCAATTTAATCATGTAGTCTTCTGACCATTTACTTTACATATTCAGAAAATGCATTATTGCATGGAATAAGAATTTTATGTAAACAGTACTGGCAAATTTGAATTTTTATCATTATGTGAAGATTTTTCTCACACTTTAAGCCATGCAACATAATTATAATGCAGCTTTTGACCTCCTATTTAATTGGAACGTTTCCTTTCATCTCACAGGCTTTTTCTGCTTAAATCCATTACTTTCTTTGACAATCACACCTTCTTACATCCACGCCTTCCTTCTGAAGCCCTGGAGGTGACGTACGTACCATCACTAATGTTAAGAGTTAATGGGGTTCCAAATCTCAAGTAAAAGTGCACTGCACTTGGGAAACTTCAGGTGACAGTTTCCTTTTGTTTTCCAGTTCTACATAGACTCATGGTCAAACAAGGCAAACATTCTACTATCTCTTTCTACTTCTTTTTTGGTTCTGTTTTATCTGCTCCTCTCCTAATTCAATTGCAGAATACACTGCTTTTCAGGATCAAGCTCCAGGTGGTGGTTTCTGAGTCTTTCCCTTTTTGAGTGGTCTTGACCATAATTTTTTCCTCTGCCCTTGGCTCCTTAAAGTCCAAACTGTGCGTTACCACAAGTGTTCTATTACTTCTTTGGATGTCGTCAAATTTTCTCATTCCTTTTCAATTCAACTATGCATTTAAAATGTACTTCTTCAACTCTTTACTCCAGGGAACACATCTAATGATTTGACTGTGGTTTCTAAGTGCTTTTTGGGCAAATCGTTATTCTAGTGTTCATTCAAGGGAAGTGCGCCACGAGTCTAACACACCTTGCATTACAAAGACACACTGAAGAACCAAGCATCAGTTAGGGAACTGTCAACTATACCCATTGACTGCACAGAATTTCATCAGCCCACTGTGGTGTCAGAGAATGAAAGATGAACTCTCTGGTATGGAGACTGCGAAAATAACGTCTTCCCTTTAGAATTCATACAGAAAGGAAAGCTAAGCATCTTGTTCAACTTATGTAGAGGGCATACAGGTCAACTCACAGTAAGAAGATAAAACTCTTTGTAAACAAACACAAATCAGACACACTTAAGAATGCCATTTAAAAAATAATTGGAATAACTTTTTTACAAAATGAACCTTTTGATAAAATGGAAACAATACTTTGTAAATAAGGAGGGAAACAGAGGTCGAAGGGAGGGGAGGGAAGTGGGGAAAAAGAGGAATGGATATATATACAGGTATAAATTCTCTATGATGAATGTAATCATCATATATATCTGCATTTTTTTTTTCCAGCAGAACCAGGGATTGAATTAAGACCCTTGTGCTTGCCTGGGAAGCACTTATTCTACTGAGTCATCTCCCCAGCCCCGATCATGTATATTTAAATTGTACCAATAAACTTAATTATAAAAAACAAAATGAATGTTTTCTAATACTAAGGAAAATAATTCAGGAAAGATTATTAGAGAAAAGAGTTATGAGAATAAGGTATTTGCTGAGACCACAACATATCCCCCTCCTCTCCCCCCCAAATCTCTTGGTATTTTCAAAAGAAAGATTAAAAAAAAAAAAAAAAAAAGCTTTACAGTGAAGGCATCTGGCTGTCCCTGTCTTGAATGTGACATGAAAGCCAGCCATCCTGATGGCGAACTCCATGATGTTGTGCTGCCTCCATAAGGTAGTGCAGGATTTGCAAGAGGCCTGTGCTGCACTTGTGGCCTCTGAAGCCTATACATTGGACTTCATTATTCCAGGACGTGATATGGGGTTAGAAAAACAAGAAAAATTATACCATGAGGGAAAGAACACATCCAGATTGTGGGCTCACATGGAATTGCATGGTTAAGCCTTTTCAAAATGTCAAATGCACAGGGAAAAAAGTGGGAAGTGTGAACTTTCAATCATGTTTCACAAAAATTCTATAAGTATATCTGGAAGAAATATGAGGAAATTTATAAGTGAAATATCTATTAAATGATATCACAGAATTATTATAAATTTAAAAATGTAATATTGAGAATTCTTGCAGTACTCCAGAGAAACAGAACAGACAGGGTATGTGTAGAAGTACATATACATGCATAGTAGACTTTAAAATATTTCATTGTAAGGAATTGGCTCATAATTGTGGAAGCTTAAAGAATCCAAAATCTCATGAGAAAGTCTGGTAAACAGGAGAGTTAGAAAAGAATTCCAGTTCAAGTATAATGTCAGTCTGCTGGTGAGTTGACTTGGAGTCTCACTCAAAAGCCATGTGTTGGCAGAATTCTTTCTTACTCTGAGGAAGTCAGATTTGGTTATAATTAAGCCTTCAACTAATTGGATGAGGACCACCACATTATGAGAGCAATCTGTTCTATTCAAATCCACTGATTTAAATGTAAGGCCCACTCAAAAAATTGGACTCACAGAAATATGTATGCCACATTTGACCAAATATACAGGCACTGTGATTCAATTTTTCACATATAATTAATGAATATCATTGTAAAAATATACAAGTTATTTATTTTTATCAGATATATGCAAAAATAGTTAATGATAAATTGCCATAAGAATATAGCTCATGTTCAAATAATTCAGAATATATGTATATAGATATATACTTACATAGACATATACACATAAAGAATTTTCCAGCACTGTTTTTTCCAAGTATTTCTTGCTACCCTCTGCTCAGAACAATAAGTAAAAACACTGATAATACTTTATTCTGATCAAGGTATTTTAGTCTTTGGAGAATAGAGGTTTCCTTTTTAAAGTAATGTGTACTTTTAAGATATACTAGGGTACATAGTAGGTAAACATGGTTTGATTTTTCATTGTTACTAATAAATGGTTGAGGATGATAAT
Organism: Octomys mimax; assembly: GCA_002564305.1. Lineage (NCBI taxonomy): Eukaryota > Metazoa > Chordata > Mammalia > Rodentia > Octodontidae > Octomys > Octomys mimax. The sequence continues at coordinate 1,692 of NDGM011083289.1, read as the reverse complement.
TATCTTTTAGTAATAGATTATTTTCAGAAAATAAGTGGCATGAAACCATTTTGTATATATAACTTCTAACAAAATATTACATTAAAGCTTCCATCGTTTATACTATAGTTTATTGGAAAAAATTGTAAGTACATTATGAAGTACATGATATATGTAAAAATACATCTTTATAATTGAGCAACTATTATAAATTTTTAATAGCTATTTGTCCACTTATCACATTCATTTAAGTGTATGTTGTTCTTTTATATGTGACTTAAAAGCTGTAAAGTATATATTATGTTATGTACTCACATCATTTAACTAGAAATATATTTTATAATAAACAAATGGTATTTTTCCATTTTGGATTTTTAACACTAAATATTTGCCATCTTTTCTCTTAAATCTGATGAGGAACTGTAAAATTAATAAACTATAAACTTATGTAAGAATAAATACTTACTAGATAAATATATTTACAAATTCTCCTTAAGAATGATAATTTATAATTTCAGGTGTTGCCATATTACTATGTTCATAGTGATACAAATACTCTTAAGTTTTCTGAAAAAAAGTATAAAACTCAAGCATTCTTTTTTAATGTTTTATTTATTTACTTATTTGGTACAGGGTCTTGCTAGGCAGCTTGGATTCATAGTGGTTCTCCTGTCTCAGCCTCCCCCCGCTGAGAATATAGGCATGTGTCACCATGCCTGGTTTCAGTTGCTAGCATGGTGTGCCCAGGGTTCCGGGGCACACACAGCATGCAGTGCCAGGGACCAAATCCTAGTCTTTGGGTTTTCCAGGCAGACACTTAGATCACTGAGGTGTCTCTCCAAACATCAAGTGTTCTTTTTAATTCCAATCACTTTATAATTTAAGACAAGGCAAATGACATTAAAGATACCCAAATACTTAGTTGAGAGAAACACAATGAGATTTAACAATAAAAGATCTAAAATAATGAATTATTATTGAATTTTCTATTTCAAATTTAAGCTGCCAACCGGTTTTGACTCTAGAATGCAGGTAATCACAATCACAAACTAGTTTGTGAGAAGTTAACTAACTTAAAGCAATCAATTCTACTTTAGTAGAGACTCATATATGTAATAAAATTAAGCAAATATTTTGTGTGTTTTATTGTTCTTTATAATTCACCAGACAAACGTGAAGCTTTCAAAGAACTGGCATTCCTAGTAGCAATGAAGCCAGTTTTCTTCTCTAGGAATATTTGGAAGGCAGAGTTCTCTAGATTAAAGATAGTTTATTCAAATAGCTTCTGTATTTCCACTGAAGAAGAAACACTCTGACTCGAAAGAATATTTGGATGTTATCTTTCCTTTTTAAGTTCTCATCAACACAGTGAATGACTATGAAAACATTTATTAAGAAATATGATTTCTGTGTATTTTAATTCACATAGTTATGGAACCTTCTTTGTCCAACACTTTAGAAATAATATTAAAACTAATCAAAATATTTAGGAACTAGTGTCACTTTCTTGGGGCTTTAGGAAGTCCACCATTGGAGCAATTTTAAGTATTGTTTCAGATCTAAAACTTATTATTACTGAGAATTGAGAAATAAGAAAGCAGCTTAATAATCATGAAAAAGCATGGATTCTAAAGTCAAAATTTTAGTCCCTATACTCCACAAACTCTTCAATGAAATTGAAAAGGAAGCAATCCTCCCAAAATCATTCCTGGA
>NDGM011083287.1:0-18420 GCA_002564305.1 Octomys mimax | reverse complement strand
ATATGCAATGTATTAATTATTGTAATTATCCTACTAACCTGTTTTGAAACTGTCTCATTGCTACTTCTTTGTCAATAAGATTAATTTAGAAAAGGATTGTCAAATCTCCTTTTAGTCTTGAACATGCCAAATGGCTCAGACTTTCCTAAAGCTCGTGGGTCACAGGATAAGAAAGGCTGTACTGCAAAGTCCACCCACAGGACTTGGGAATATTCCCATTTCTAAGAAAGCCAGCAGTGATTCCCATCAATTGAGTGGCAGATGGAAACAGAAGGGAGAGAGAGAGAGGAAGGGCTAGCTGTAAATCTTCTAGCACTCAAGGGGGTTTCACTTTTTCTCTAATTCATAATAAAAGAATCTCACTCTAGCATTTTACAATGTGAAAAATTGCAAGGCTTATTAAAATTGTATTAAACTCAAGAAGAAAAAATCAAATACACAGGACAAACATATGTGATTCTGTCTTATTTGAAGTGTGAAATTTTTTTCTTTTTGTGATCGAGAAAATTATATCTATGTTTATATCTATATCTATCCATAGAATATTATCTGTATAGGGCCTTTTGGTGGCATGCAACAATTAGTAAGTGCCAGATAATGATGGTACTTTTAACATGGTTGTTAAGGTTCTCTGTACTTCTTACATCAAAAGCAATTGAGTCCTAAGGAGGTGGCTCAGAGTAAGTAATGAATAGCACTGTGTCCCCGGATGATGTAATCAAACAGGGGCCAAAATATTGGGTTAGGGGAGTAGGTGATTGGAAAATTAAATAAGTTTAACTGTGGAAGTGAATCAGTACCTTGTTACCATGCGATTGATTTACATGAAGAGAGTCTGTGTTAAGAACCTCACTGGAGCAGAACCATCCAGAATAAGGTTCTGACAGACAACTGTGTGAATGGTGTAAACCTGGTTATAAAACAAAAATACTATGTATGCCTTTTTAACATCTCCTTAAAGGGGTATAATAAAGAAAATATATTTGCTTCTTAAGGAAACTGTGATAAAGTAAATAACTCAGTACATAAGAAAAATTTCTGTTACAATTTTTTAGGAAAAGGTTACATATGAAAATAATTTTTCAGTTTGATTTACTCTTTGATGTTAATTTATTTAGCTGTCCAAATCAATTTTATATTTTGCAAAAATAAAGCATTAGCTTTGTTACAATCTATGAAATTATTTTTTATTATTTCTTTGTACCTTGAGCAATTGAAAATCTGCAAATAAATATGTTCTTTCCTAGGAAGCAATCACTATGGTGATTTGGAAAGTTTAATTTTTACGTTAAATGCAAGTGTCATTGTGTGCTTTAGAATTTATCAAAATAACAATGAAATACGCAATTGCTTTGAAATACTATCAGCAAGTAATAAAATACTTAAAGATTATTTAAGTGTTTTTATTTTTTGAAAGTAGATTTTTAAATCCATTTCGGTTGGGGTGTGAACAGAGCAAATTAATGCAGGTAAATACTTCAGCTAAGTGCTCTCGGATGAATTGCAATCGAAATTAAGACCTATAATTTAACAAGATAAAGTCACCTCTAACTTACTCTTTGTTCATTTCAAACAAGGGGAATTAAATGTCGTTACTAAAATAAGTCATTGTGGAATTACAGTAATCTCCGCATTATTTTTTAGTTTCTGTCAGTTTACTCAGTATTGTACAAAGATACGGAATTTACCACTGAGTTCTATTAAATAATTCTAGAATTACATAAAATGTTTTCCATCAGTGGAAAATCTCTTGGTTAATCCACCAAATGGAGAGTGTATTAGACATAGGGGTAACCTCAAATACTTCATTATGGAGTTGCTTTTTTTTTTTTTTTACCTGATACCGTAATATAGACTTTGATCATTTTCAGACTTCCTTTTTGAGTTTAACTGCAAGAGTATAGACTATTTCACTTACTAAGTACAATTCAATACAATCTAAACTCAAAACACTAAGAAGACAAGACAGTGACTTAATTTACTGACCAGAAGTACGTTAGTGGGATAGAAACATTTGACTACATGCACATTTTCAATCTTGTTAGTGAGTTGGTGTTTAGCCGACATTTCCAAAATGGTTTATCTGTAAAATATACTTAGGGTTTCTCTTAGCTTTTCCTATGCAAAGAATTAGGGTAGTCTCAACTTTTTCTAGCAAAGGATACTAATTCACTACATTAAAAAGTCTGAAGTATATCATCATTACAGTTCATTCTTTGGTATGGCAACTTGCAGAACTGGCTGCTCAAACACATAGTTCTAGCATGGACAGATAAACTATGGATTATGGTATGATGTTATGACCCTTTTTAAGGAATTTTATATGTTACATATAAGCATATTTATATTTCAGATAATAACAAGTGGTTTATGTACACTATGTAATTATGTTAATTAAGTGAAGGAATATTTTGATTCTGGGCATAATTTTAACTTTTCATGTCACATATTTAGGTTGATTTTAACACAATTATGAATATGCAGATTCATAGATCACCATAGATATCTGCCAAATCAAGTTCAAATGAATGGGTTCAGATATCTTTAAAACTTAGTTTGATGCAATTGGAAGAGAACTGGTTAAGAACCAAGAGACAATGCCAGGTTGCAGGTTTTCCCAGGGCTCTGGCAGCCTTTGCAATTCATGATCTCTTTAATTTCTCTCTCCAAACCTCTAGTTTCAAATTCCAAACCCATTTCTTTTTCCTTACAGAACTTCTGGTAGGCAAATAGTTGAAATGACCAAAGGCAAAGAAAAACCCAAACTAGAGAAATTATAGCTGAACATATAAAAATTTATAGCTGAGGTTTAGGCTGGACTAACATGTTTTACAAGGACAATATGGTCTATTTTAAAAAAAGGGTTAAATGGTTATTGAACAGGAAATATGTACTATGAATTAGATGAACTGGGGAGATCCTTACCCTTAGTACTACTAACATTGAATGCATGATGTTTTCGATATGCAGGAGGTTGTTCAATGAAGATAAATGCACATTAAAAAGAATAGTATATGAAGGCAAGAAAAAGGAATTAGAAAATAAAATTGCTCAAGCTATAAAAATATAATTTAATTGAGACATTCTATTGTGAGTAAAATAAAAATCATAACATTTTCAATTTTAAAAGGAAATAATTCAATATAAAATAAAATGTAGGCCTGTCTATATCTTATTTCATATAGATCCTCTGAAAATTAGCAAAAGGTCTATTTTCACCAGTATTGCCATGAAAATAGTTTCAATATCTTGATTGTATGTTCAAAGTGTTGAATATAATTGATATTCATCATCATTAATGTATCAAGCTGAACCACCAAAGGAAATGCAGAATCTGTTAGTTACAAAGAAATTATTTTGGAGGAATATAAGTAAATTATAATTACCTTGATATGTCGAATAAAAAGATTATTTTATTTGCATTATCATCAAGTTGGCTGTATACAGTTAACATTTGTACATCTCAAGCAGAAATCCACCAATTTTAAGAAACTTTAAATCCTCAATAGTTAATTTCACAGTCATCCTTCTGTACTGATTTATCACAGTTCTTGTTGTAGTAAATCTCCAATGACAATGGAATAAAGTTCTTTCACCTTGTTGTTCTATGTTAGTTCCCACCATAAACAATTACAACAGTGCTCAAGAATATTTCTCTAGCTTGTCAATGAATTGACATGAATATGGCCTACGTGGGTTACATGGTGTTACCTGTATTTCTATTTGGTGGGGATTATCTGAAATATTAATATGCTAATACATATCATTCATCTTGAAGGGGGTCACAGAGTATGTAGCATCCCTAAAAGAATTTGTTCTGTATCTATCAGAACACTTTATCGAACTACTGTTTTGCCAAAACTACTTTCAAAATATGATTCAATATGATTAACCCTCTTGTGAATCATCCAATCTCCCCTTCATTCCCACCTTGGTATTTTTCAACACTTGCCCTGCGCATTATTAACTATAATAAGCACTGTATAGCATTTCCTTTGTTGAGCAAATATACACTCTTGTTGAATGTACATCAGTCTCTTCCAAGGAGGCACAATATGATATACACACTTTTAAAAACAAAATTGTTTAGTGTGGTACTGGGGAGTTGACCCAGGGCCTCATGCACACCAGGCAAGTGTTATACCACCAAGCAACACTACTAGCTTGTTTATTTATTTATTTTTGAGACAGGGTCTTGCTAAGTTGCCCAGGCCAGCCTTGAGCTCTTGGTTCTCTGCTTCAGCCTCTTGAGTAGGGGGATTATAGAATTGTGTTGTGGTTTCCTTTATGTATTTGTTGCATATGAGTTGCTCACTTATGAATCCAAGTAGTGTAGACCTGCCTAGTATAGAGAGATTATTGAGGCTTTCATTGTAGAAATGAAAGAAAAACAGAACAAGAAAAAAAAAAGAGAAAAAACTGTCAGTATTTAGTCTTTGATGATCAAAGGAATCTTTGAATTGAGTCAATAGTAATGAAGTTCAGGACTGAGGGGAAAAGAATATTTATAAATCCTATTTGTTGTAATTTAGCATATTGAGAACCAAGGCTGATTAACAAATCTTAGAGTTCATTATATAGCAGATACAATGTAAATAAGTATAAACATGTGATGTAAAGAAAACGGAACACCATTCCAGAAGTAAGGTGTGAAGAGAAAGATGCCGAGGTCAGGGGAGAAGGGTATCCTAACCTCTCCTCTCCATTTCATAATTCTAATGGGCAGGAGTATTAGACTGGCTCAGAATAAGGTGAAATATTCTTCATTTTGTTCGGGTTTTGGGGGAAAGATTGTTTTAAAGTGTTCACTGAACAATCAGGCACTTGCAGTTATCCCAGGCAATGAAGCAACTGAAAATCCCTTACTGACCTGAGCTAATTGAGCTGCTTTGGGAAGAGATCCCAAAGTTCTACCATGCCTGTTAGGAAGGAAAAGAAGGCAGCTGCATGTGCTAGCTGTGAACTGTTGAGTACAAACTGTGCCTACAGGATGATCATGCTGACTGGAGGTCAAATGTGAACTAGTTAGACCTCAGGAGGACATGCTGGGGAGACTCAAAACCGCAGCTCATAGCAGCAGTCTGAAGGCTACACACAAACATGGCTACAGCTCAAAGGTCAGCCAGTGTCCCCACGTGAACAGCCAGAATCAAGTGGTAGTGTTCTAAGGACCCTGCTGAACCTGTCCATAAAAAGACACAGGCTCCTCAGCCAAACCTTCAGTGAGACACAGTTTGCCAACGTTTTTTTTTTTGCAATGGAAAAACTATTTAAATTAGAATGGATTGAGAAAATTTAATCAATGTGTTTGCATAGAATGAAAGTGCAAAAAGATTCTATGATTCCTAGAAAATTAAATGTATTTTTCACACAAGAAACTATGTACAACTTTCAACGTCCCCCATCCTCCTAAGACACGTTTTCTACACCATGCTTCATATTTGATCTTGCATTACTACCTATGTCTCTTATTTTTAGACCACATTTCTTATATTTCCCCTACTTCACAACATTGTAGCTTCATGGGGACAAGGCTACATTATATTTCTCATTGTCAGCACAATACTAGCACATGTCACTAGGACAGAGAAATGAATTATAATATCTTTCATAATTCCTACAAATCCTTCAATATTTGATTATGTTTGGATTATATAACATATAACAAAATGAACCTAGTATAATTAAAAATTTAACATTGAGCAAGTATAGTATCTCTTAGCTAACAGTACCACATAAGAATTTTCCTACAATACATCACTCATATAATCATGCAGTTCCTTTAACTAGCAGTGAAAATCCAATATGACCATTACATATTTAACATTAGCTAGATTGGGATTCTTTTAGAAACAAAAATAAAAATATTTCAGAGCACTTCATCAGCAGAACCACTAGCATATCTGACTGCAAAGTGGAAGATGTTTACAATGAAAATAGCAGAATATAAATCATGAAACAAGTTAAAAATAGATTTTATCTCACATGTAGTTTTCTCAAGTTCTCTGTACAGTAAAAGTAAAACCAGCCATCTCTCAGAGTTGACCTTTCTGCATGGCTTACCTGAATAAAGTGAAAAGAATTCAAAACTAAAAAAGGATTCTCTCACACCCAAATGGGGTGACAGATTGGAACCAAGTATCTTTGCATTGCTGCTGTCTGAGTTAAGGGGATAGAGTTAAACATACCGTATTTGGTCACTCCTGTTTTGTTCCTGTCATCAGAGTGGTATAAATAAGTAGCCACTGGCCTTTTCAAACTCGTACCACCATATTTCATTTATGGCATCCAATAAGGTCAAAGCAAAGAATAAAAATCTCCCAGCACGGCTAACTTTGTCAGTGTAAAATGTAGTTCACTATCCAGCCCATTGTTAGCCAAGGTGTTCAAATAATGTCTTGCTTCACATGTGTGGAGCTCTGATAGGCTTCAAAGTCTGGGGGAAAGCCTATGCAAGCTTGAAATCTAACCTTCTTCACCCTTCCATCTCTTTGTCTCCTGTTTTCTGATCTTTTTAATCCAGAATCTTAAATAGAAAAATTCTGTCACAAGACTGAAAACAGCATGGGGTCAAAATCCCATTACAGGTTATTTAAAGCAACATCTGTAGTCTTCTGAATGTGTGAAGAGCAACTCAGATGACCTCTGGGGACTCTTTTTCAAACACGTTCTATTAAACACACATAAGCACAAGTAAAACATATCTTAAGGGCAGATAATCAAAAGCAAAAGATCCCCCTGAAAAACCCTAGATATCTCTAAATATTTAAAGTCTTTTCAAACAAGCTACATATATCTCTGGTTAATTAATGTAAAAGGAATTTTTGGATGAAGAATATAAGGGAATATACTGAGCCCAATTTGATGTCTTTAAAGAAGTACTACTTCTCCAGAGCCAATCATCTGAACAACAATGTGGCCAAAGCAGATGCTTCAACCAGAGGGACTTAACTGCCTTCATTACATGCAAATAATAGCACCATCTAGCATTTCAGGTGGGCTCAAAAAAATGCAATAGTCAACTACCATAGAAAAGAAAAGAAATACAAGGAAATTTTATGTGTAAACCAAAGGACTCAGGGTTTTTCTTCTGTCCTTTGTTTCTTTTCTGCATTACTCTTTGGCCATTTGTTTAAATGATAAACCTTGGTGTTAACAATATACCTAGAGGGGCCAGGGAGACGGCTCAGTAGAATAAGGGCTTCCCTGGCAAGCACAAGGGCCTGAGTTCAATCCTCGGTTCCACAAAAAACACAAACAAAAAAACAATATACCTAGAAAAGTAATAAAAAAAGATCATAATACATAAATGGTTATATCTGTGTTCCTGTACTTAGAAAGATGGAAATAGCCATTAGGTTAGCTTAATAAAAATGTTATGGAGAACTAGGAATTACTCATCGTAAAATGCCCTGACCGTCTCATACTGTATAGATGAAGCCATTGAATTTGGAATGAGGAAACTAGAAGATTAAAGTGGGCTTTTGGTAACGATGCAGCCAATATGCTGAAGTAAGGCAACACATGTGAATAGCAAAATCTTAAGAAAGATGTCAGTTTTTACAGTTTTTTAAAAAAAAAACTGGAATGGGAAAAACATACAAACTTTTAAAACAGAAAAAGAATGAAAAGAAAACCACATAAGAATTTATGAAAAGCATGTTTCCATCAACACTAAATCAGCCTCTGGACCTGTTTCCAGAATTAGGAACAAAGTCTGTTATAATTCCAAAGTAAGATCTCAGAAAAACAACAAGAAGCGTACTAATAAGATTTAGCACACACCAGCATTTTCAGTACAAACCATTTCCAAAGTCCTCTGGTGCTTCCTGGTTCTCACAGTTGGCTCTCAGGCAGCAGGGCGGAACCACCACATCCTATATTCCACAGCAACATCAACACTTACCAGACAAACTGACATCCCCGAAGCAATGAAAACACCACTTACCTAGAAAAAGAAGAAAGCAATGCAGAGATTAAAATGCTATCATTTCAAGGCAGTTGTAGTTGTTCTTAGGTTATTCTAGCCTATGTATTGCTAGTATTTTCTCAGTGAAAAGCATTATGTTTTTAGAAGAAACCCAAGCTTTAATTTATATATGCATGAAGGGAGTTTTATAAGGAGTGAGAAAGTCTTACTGTTGCAAAAACCCTTAGGAGTTTATTTCACTCTCAATCACTATGACATATAATCATAGGCAGACAAATGGGAGGGGGTGTTAGCAGGAGTCTGAGGGAATTAAAACACAATTCTATTGTTTCTATACAGATAAAAAGATGGTCACAGTCTAGCCTCAAGTGCGTTCTGCAATGAATCTTCATCGAATTAACTTAACTAAGCCAGGGCTTGATCTAAAATATTTTCAATTATCAACTTATTTAAAGTGTAAGCACTTATAATTTGTATGAACCTTCTAATTTCAGTTGCTAATTAGCTACCAAATAAAAACCTTGGCTCTATGACTTTGGTTACTTGCCATGAAACAGAAGGAGAAAAAAACACAGAAACGAAGTACTAGAAATTAACTGATAAATTTGACTGCAGTTATAATCTCTAGTACATAAAGAAATAAGTCAGCTGTAGTGATCTTATTTCTAATAACACCAACTGTACTTCCAAAGACTCAAGTCTTGCAAAGATCAAAAAGGAGTTGAATATGAAGCATAGTTTAGGGAAACACAGTGATTGTTTGTGTCTAGATGTCCCTCCAAAGCCTCATGTGGTCACAGAGCTTTTTCAGAGGTGGCTGACTGTAGAGTGTGTGATGCTTGGATCAAGGGTTTGTAGTGAGTAAATTGGTCCACCAATGGCTTGGCATAGTTATGGCTGGGATTAAGGGTGTGAGCGCTACACCTGCCCTAGAATCATTAAGCACGGTTTTCATTGTGGATACCATCTCTGTAGTTATCTGAGAAGTTACTTCTGATTTGCTTTTTTCTAAAGCCTCATTCAATTGCTTTGTTGTTACCACTTCAGAGAGGCCAGGTGGGTGGCTTCTGGATTGTCCCAACTCACTGCTCCCTGGGTTTGCTTTTGCTGAACTGGATGTCTGGCGTTGCATCTTGTTTAAGTGTCTTCTCATGTTCTTTTCTTTTTTCATTTAATTCCTGGGTTGATGCTTATAAATTGCCTATGGTGGGTTGCTTTATTGCTAGTATTTACAACCCTTAGGCAATTACTACATATAGGAGGTATCTTTCAGGTGTAGCTGGTTTTTGGGTTTTGATTCTATTATAAGATCCTACTTCTTCAATTTATTAAGAATGAGAAGTCGCTGCCTGTTTGGCCCAGTTGCTGGTTGTTTGGCACTGGTATTTTCTGTCGCCTTACTAAATCTCAGTCTTGGGGAGGGGAAAATAGCTCATTTGAATAAGTGCTTGCCTGGCAAGTGCAAGGGCCTGAGTTCAATCCCCAGTACTGCCAAAAAACAATCAATCAATCAATCAATCAATCAATTTCAGTCTTGGAGTACCAAAAAGAACAGCTGTTTAGAACCACTATGTCACTTTGGCTATAGTGGTTCAATCAGAGATACAAAAGATTCAAACACAGCCTAGAAAGTAACAAACTGAGCCAACCATTAATTTACCACATTTAATCATATGAACTAGATTTTTGGTTATATTACAAAATCTAAAATGAACCAGAAAATTATATGCAACATATAAGTCCTTTGTGTGTCAATTTTGCCTCAGGAGTTAAGATTTAAAATGGGTTAGGGAGAAAATAGAGAGATAGAAGAAGAGGAAGAGATTAGAAGTAAAACTGGAGGACCAAGGGGGATCACAATGATTTTGGGAAACTGGTGTAGAAGACCAGAGGAAAAAAGAGAAAGAAGAGTTAAAAGGAAGAACAGAACAAATCCATGACCACAAAAAGGCTGGAAACTACATTCACACTCATCTACAAACAAGGTCTAACAATGTAGGAGGAAAAAAAAAAGAACAAAAAACCAGAAACAAAACCACCTCTACCACAACAACAGCAAAAACAAATAAGAGAGAAACACACAGAAAAAAAGAGAAAAGTCTACTTCCAGGTATGTCTCTGCCTTTACTGGTGAACAATGTGTGGAGACAGCATCCTGATTCCTGCTGATCCATCCCAGCAAGCCAGCAGTATTGGATAGGATATTGCGTAGGATGTTGGGTAATCTCAGCCTTCACCTCTGGCCAAGACCAGACTCATTTTGCCTGTGGTGCTCAGCACTCCCTGTGGGCCTGAGCCCAGCTGGGAGCAGCAGGACGGAGCCTGAAGTCCTTCTGAGTTTTGAGCTCAGTCGGCCCCTCTCTGAGATGACTCCTAGCCAGTCTCCCTCTCACATGGGACGATGGAGCCCTCAGCATTCAATGCCAGCTAGTGCAGTCCTTCATGCCCACTGCTACCCTAATGCTGTGTCTCTCTGTGGAGGCCTCTGGTGTCACCAGCAGTCACCACATGTCCACAGATTTGCATTGCTCTTCTTGTGCATCTTAGAGAGAAGCGGCTGCCAGCTACCTCTTCCTCCTTTGTTGACATTTGTCTCTCAGCCTCTCTGTGGGCTTCAGTTCATGCTGCAGATCCTTCCCAGGTCCAGGGGCCACACTTCCCTCCACGTCTTCTTTGTGTTGCTATATTATAGCAACATAGAATGCTGGGTGGTGGCTCTTGGAAATGCCCTTTTTTGCTGCTCCCCACTCTGCCTTTGTGCTGCTCTCTCCCTGACTTTCTCATGGGGAAAAGTTGGAGCATCTTCAAGGGTAGGGGAATATTTTGGAGCATGACAGCTGTGCAGTTATTATCAGGTCATGCATGATATGAGCCCAGGCAAGGTGAGATAAAGAATCTACAGACAAGGCCCAAAGGCTAGCTGATGTTAGTTCAGCGGTGTTTCTTAAAAGAAAGTAGTGGGAAAGAAAGTGCAAAAGGAGCTGAGGACCATGGTTTAACGATCCGTGGTTTCTTCCTGTGTATGCTGAAACCAAAATGCATTTCAGCATGTTACCACTAGTTAGGGTAGCAGTTGTGTCCATGACTTACCCTTCTTATCTAAAGTGCTGGGCTCAAAGTCGGTACCAAGTCTTATTTATTTTGTTGGTGAGAAATGAAGGCCTGGATGCATCTGCTGAGCTCAGCACTTGCAGAAGCAGGTGGGTAGGACTTGCATTCCAGTTGAACTCTGTTCTGCCAACACTGCTTAGTGATCACATCTTCGTATCACAGTATCTTCGACATACCAATTTCTCTCCAATACTGTTCCTTTTGTATATTACTTCCTTGGAAGTTTCATCAGCTGAGTTACTTTTACTTCATTCCTGGCATCAGTTCCACTGAATTCATCGTCTTTTTCAAACAGTACTTTATCTTATGCTACTCTGTCATATTTAACCACTTTTAAAAATTTTAAATGAGGATCCAACATGTATTTATGCATGAGCAAGTAATCTTTGGGTATTAAAATTTGCAAAGAAGGGCTGTCCAAATGGCTCAGCAGATTAAAGTGCCTCAAGCAGGCTCAGGGGCTGGGGGTTCGATCCCAGGGCTTGTCATGCTGGCCTCACCCCTGGGGCATGCTGAGATGCAACTGAGACTGGGCATGGTTGTGCGGGCCTGTAATCCCAGCTCCCGGGAGACTGTGAACAGGCAGATCGCTATGAGTCTGATCTAGTAGTGAGACCCTGAACACTCTGTAGATTCTTCTCTAAAGTACAAAAAAAATTGTAAAGATATTGTTCTGCTCTTCAAGACATGTGCAGTTTGGAAATAAGACAGACATAAATTTACTATTTATTGTAAAGCAATGTGTGGTAAAGTTTATACCACAGGACTCCTGAGAAGATGAGCTGTGGCTGTGCACGTGTTGGGCAAAGTCCTTACAAATGGACATAATTCTGATAAGTGGAGACTTGAAAAGAGAAGGGTGTTCACAAAGCTGACATAGTGAAGAATAAAGAGCAGAGAGGTGGGAAAGTTCAGGGAACATGCTAGAAATTCAGAATAGTAAGATTTAATTAGACTGTGACATGTGAGAAGAGCCCACAAGATCATTAAGAAGTTTGGGTAGAATTAGTAGGCAATGTTCAGAAGGTTGTCAAATTGATGTCATGTTTAGACATTTAGAGCCCGCACAGGGAAAGCTCCACGTGAAGACAGAGGCAGAGATCAGAGTGATGGATGTCCACCCTGAAGATATCAACATGGCTGGCTGCTGCCAGAAGCCAAAGAGAGGCAGGAATTTGACCATTCATAAAGCACCAACCTTACCCACCCCGCAAATTTGTGCTTCCACCCTCCGAATTGAGAGACAATCAATTTTATCTATCTAAGCAAGCTTGGCCAAGATACTGTTAGAAGCATCTCTAGTAGGGGAACAAAGATTTTAAAAAAGAAAGAAGGAAATATTTCTAACAATCATTGCCAGAATAGACAGTAGTCCCTGGGATGGGAATTTATATAAGTTTGGAGTCTTTGAGAATCAGATGCTAAGGCAGGATTAAACTAGAAGGATTTTCCTAAGGGGAGATATTGCAATAAGAGATATAGCAAGGAAACAAAAACATGGAGGGAGAGAAGGAGGTTGGACAGAAACAGCCTAGACTGCAGCCCAAACAAGATTTGGCACAGCTGCTGGTAAATTCGTTAGCTTTTCCCAGAAGTGTAGCCTTGGTATCATCTGCTCCATTCCTCATCAATGAATAGCCAGAGCACAGTGGACAGCCTCAGAATCCTCTGCACTAGGGTCAGCCAGGCACACTGCAAGGGCCTCCAAGCAGGAAGTTAAAAGGGTAAGATTAAGTTGGTGTGATGCATCAAGAAGAGATACATTTGGGTAGAATGTTAAGCACCAACTGGAAATTCAGAGGGCTAGAATGGAGGTCTGGAGTACAAGCAAGAGGTCAGGAATGAGGATTTCTGAGTCCTCTGACACAAAGCCTCATGTTAAACCCACAAATATGAAATATATGGGAGATAGAGAGGGAAACAGAAAGAAGCTCCAAACTAATGGAGTTTGCAGAATATAGTATAAGAGGCAGGGGACTGTGGTTTCCTGGGGGCCAGGAAGTAAGGAGGTTTGCTGAGAGTCATGGGGTGGTGACCTTCTCAGAGCCAGGTGTGCAGTGCAACAGAAGAGAATGACAGAGGACTTTTCCATTAGGGAGGGCTTTCCAGAAGGCAACTGATCTCAAGGGAAAAGGAAGAAAATCTGCAAGGTCAGGTTGTGGACAAGCAAATGCTGACTCTATACTTCTACTTTCCTGGTGAAGACCAAGAAAAACACAGAAGATAAGGGAGAAAGACCCTATCAGTCTTCCAAGGACAACTATTTGACATTCTGGGTGGCATCTAAAAAGTTACTATCAGATAAAATGATTTCATAGCTCCTTCAGTGTCTCTCATCTCTCAATGTCTACAAGATATTAATGTTATTTGTCCTGGTATTCTCAAGCAATGTAAGAAGCTCCAGGAACAATATAAACATCATATTCATGGTTTAAATTGTGATCTTTCCAATTGCAGTATCTTTCACCAGACAGGAAGATTCATTTCCATCTGACAACAACCAGAAAAATTAAATTAATTATTTCTTCATTCTTGAGTCTAACTACGGATCATTTTTAGCAAGCCCCTATATGCTGTGGTTCCGAATCTATAGTTACAGCCAAAAATTTTTCACAGGGAGCTCTAAGCTAAGAACTAACAGATCAATACCTGAGCTTTGTAGCTACAGTGTGTTCCCATAGTCACTGTGATGTCCTCTTTGGTTGCTCCCAGCTTGAGAGGCTTTCCCACAATCACAACCCTTGCCTCCACTCCTCAGTGAGGGCAAAAAGGTCACTAAAAAGTTAAACAAAGCACTTAGTCACACAGGGGTCCTGAGGACTAAGACAACCATGTCAAGTGAGACATTTCGTGTCTTATTTATATTTGGTTTTGCTTTGCATCTTTCTCAGGAACCTGATAGAGCTAAACTAAAGCCCACAAAATATTAATTCTCTCCAAAGAAGGGAAGTTGTAAATGTCAAAGCTGGAGGAGGTTTTTTCCTGTTTCCTGTTCCCTTGTATTGTTGTACTGCCTCACACAGATTTCAATACCATTCACTCATGAAAGTGCCCATTTAATAAAGTTACACTCACAGGCACTCTCAATCAATCATTAATCAATCAATTTAGGTCTGAAATATGTTAAATTGGGTGTTTTTGTTTTATCACTGCATTTCTGAAATAGTTTGCTTTATTTTTGTAAGTTTTTACTTTTAAATACCATTCTCATTAAGTAGCTTCATAATGCAAAGTGAGATACTGTAACTAAAGAATAACTATTGAGAAAGTGAAGCCTCACATACAAATTGTTTTTAATGCCACATATTTTCATAATGTGGAATCCCTAGCATTTTTGCTTTTTAATGTTGATTTAGCATGAAGTGAACTAAAGAGTACATCCAAAATGACTACACTTTATTTCAGTATGAGTTATTAAAGTGCTTGCACTATAAGCTTAATTCTAATCTGACAAAAGCTTCTGTGATACTAAACAACTATTTACTCTTACAACCCAGGCATGTTTGTAATTCCAGCACCAGTGAGAGATCCAGATACACAGAGCAAAGCCCTCCATAGGGGGAGCCTTTCGAAACCCCTTAACCACGTGCCTGTAGGAATTTGTGCACTTAATTAAATGCACATACAAAGTGAACAGCAGCAGCGCTGTGTACTCATATGCATATCACTAAGCAGATGCCACTGCAATAGACAGCCGAGCTCTCTGATGGCGCTAACCTATTAAACAAAACACAGTGAACATAAATAGGTTTTGGTTCTAATACTGTGCCTTCAATTTAAACAATACAGATAAAATATAATGAAAAAAAGGCTTATATAATAGTAAGCTGAATAATAGTCATAAACAAGGCATAACTAAGAGAGTATTTTTAAATGTTCTGGAGCATCTCCTAGATCCTGAGGCAAGCTTGAAAAACCATGCCTCAGGAAAGCAGTGAGTCAGTGCCATGGCTGAGAAGCCATTGGAAAAAGTGGGTATCAGCTCTGTGCCCCTTTTTCTTCCTCTCTTCAGCAGCTTGAAGTCTCTTACTACTCTGTGTCTCATCATAGCTCTTTTGTCTGTGAAAGCCAAATTCCTTTGCTAGCACTCTCCATGCCAGATATGAGTCTTATACTAATCTGTACATTAGTCTTTGTCACCAGGATCCTAGTATAGCTCCTACATCCCTCAGAACCTCTTGGGTAACAGGGGTGACTTTTGCTCTAACAAGGTTACTCTCTGTAGGCCCCTAAAACAGGAAGAGGTTGGAGGCTCTTCCTGTCAGAAAGATCAAGAAACACCAAGACATGATTAAAGGTTGCAACTTACACTCCACATTCTCTCTCATTTTTGAGGGAGAAAGGAGCTGAAGATTCAGTCAATCATGAATAGCCAACAATTTAATCAGTTAGGCCTACATAACAAAAGCTCCACAAACAACCCTAAAGAGTAGTCTCCAAGGGGCCGGGGAGATGGCTCAGTAGAATAAGCGCTTCCCCGGCAAGTGCAAGGGCCTGAGTTCAATCCCTGGTTCCGCAAAAAAAAAAAAAAAAAGTAGTCTCCAGAGACCTTCAGAGTCAGTAAATGCGTTAGGGTGATGGGAAAAAGGATCCTCAGCAGGGGCAGGAAAGCTCTCTGGGCTTTGCTCACACTTTGCCCTCTCATCACTTCTATGCTGCTCTTCAGAGCTTGTATCTTTCACTGAGACTGGCAAGTTAACCAGTATGGAAATTGCCTTCTTGGGCTCTGTCAGAACTGAGAAGGGGACTGAGGGAATCCTTGACTTTGCAACCAAGTCAGACAACAGCACGGTTATTTTGGGCACCCAGTTTTTGTGATGGACATCTACAAAGAGTGTTGTAGGACTTAAAAATCTATGGGCTTAGTCCAGAATTAAGTCCACTATTAGACAGCCGGTTGTTGTCCATTGAGTTGGAAAATCCTTTGCTATAGGGAAAATCCCATAAATTTGGTGTCTAAAGTACTGAGATTAAAAATAGCTTCCATCAAGTCAAGCATTTCTCCCTCATTGGACCCAGGTTCTATTAATTTAGTTCAGGTAAACCAATCTGACACACTAGTGTTTTATTTCTCCACCCCATCCCAAAAAAGAAGAAATAAATTCAGATTCACCAATTGGGATGAAGTGTCCATGGATGCCCTGTGGTCATCACTGTAGCTAAGAAATACGAAGTGTTTAAGTACGCTGGTGAATAGAGGGCTATTCTCAGATACAGAAAGGTAGCGCATTGCAGTACAACTGTCTGCTTATTAACCAATCTTCCCAACTAGTCTACAGAGCCTATGAGTATAGATTTTGCACCTTTTTGTTCACTATTACTTGATAAAACAGCACAAAGGAGATGCTCAATAAATATCAGTTGGAAAAATGAGTTTTATCCTTTTCGTTGACTAATACACTTTTACTACTATTGGGAATACTAGTTTTTCATTTTTAATGAAAGTACTAAAAAAGAGTTTCTCTTTCATTGCTTTCAAAAGGACTCCTGGCGAACAGAGAGATTAAAGCTTTGCTTAGATTAGTCATGAGCAGAACGGATTCACTCCTCCCCATCATATACTCTCTAATATAGATTAATTCCCTGCTGTAAGCCTGGATTTCCTAGATGTGAGGCACAAAGCATAGGTTCATTGACGACTCAATCACCTCATGAATTACAAAGAATTTTCACTTCGCTTGAAGCTCTACTATTATTCATAGATGACACAACTTAACCAGCCGTGAATTTTACCACTCAAAAACTCCCAATTGTTAACAGTGTCTCAGAGAGCCAGAGTACAGTACAAGTCCTCATGTATGTATGTTTGGGGAAGTATACATACATTTTAAGTGCTGGTTTTTAATCTAAGTACCTCAGAAAAATCCTAGGCAAGTCTCAAACAAAACAAAATAAACAAATAAATGAAAGAAGAAATATGACAATACCCAACCTTCTTAAATACAAAATGTGAATTAAAGTTCTCCTATAATCAGTTAATTCAAAAAATTTTGCACTAAATGTCATTTAGCCCTCTAGTTATGATAATGCCACTTGGTGCCTTCCTGGGGAAATTACTAAGGGCCCTCCTGACTTCATTTTGAATCATTCCACTGAGGTAGAATTCATTCCTCCAGTGAGTCCAGTTGCATTACTGCAAAAATAATGATCAATTAGCTCTTCTCTTCCCAACTCTAAGGAAATAACATCTCCATAAATCTTTTTCTAACAAGTGAAGCAGACTCTTAGGAAAACCTTATCCCAGAACAACTCTACCAGGGGATAATGCCTGAAAATCCTTTTTTCTTTCTTTCTGGTGATTTATTGGTCAGACTATTTCAATTATCCTGACTGAAAAAGCCTCCCAAAAGCCCTAGTTTAAGATGGCTAGACTTGGTTACACTCTTATGGGCCAGATAAGCTGGTCTTACTTAGAGGAACTGAATTTCTTCAGATGTGGATTGTCCCTGGACTATACCTGTTGGTCAGTAAGATTTCTCCCAAAATATGGATGATTGGATTTCAAAATGAAAAGAACTTGGAGTTTTATGCAAAGACTAAATGTTATTATCTGCCATAATTCAACTGATTATTCCTATGTGAGAGGGGTAAGTGGCAGGGACAAAGATAACTGTTGGTGCTACAGGGTCAGCTGTTAAGTTGCCAGGATTATTTGATTAGTTCTTCAATAGATTGCTATGCTATGCTGTTCTTTTGGAAAGACACCCAGAAGGGGAATAGCTGGGTCAAATGGAACCTCTAACTACTTTTTTGAGGAAACTCCGTACTGATTTCCACAGTGGTCACACTACTCTACACTCCCAGAAGGATTCCATTTTCCCCACAGCCCTGCCAACATTTGTTATTATTTCTTGAAAATAACCACTCTTTCTGGAGTGAAATAGAATCTGAGTTGTTTTAATTTACATTTCTCAAATGACCAGTAATGTTGAGCATTTTTCCTATATTTATTTGCCCTTTGTACTTCTTCTGAGAAATATGTATTCATTTCAGATGCCCATTTTTGTACTGGATCTTTGAGTTAAAGAGATGTGAGGCTTTCAGTACTTTATATACTTTAGATAT
This sequence comes from Octomys mimax, assembly GCA_002564305.1. NCBI lineage: Eukaryota > Metazoa > Chordata > Mammalia > Rodentia > Octodontidae > Octomys > Octomys mimax. Next base: position 314 of record NDGM011083287.1, on the reverse strand, counting down.
TAGCCCTTTGTCTGAGGAACAGTTGGCAATTTTTTTCCTGCTCTGTAGATTGTCTTCTCACTATATTGGTGGTTTCTTCTGCTGCACAAAATATGTTAATAAGATGAGATCCCAGTTGTTGATTGTTTATGCTAATTCTCGTGTGATCAGAGTTTTGTTCATGAAGTCTTTACCTATGCCTATACCTTCAAGTGTTCTACTTATTCTATCTTCCAACAGATGTAGTTTTTTTTATTTTTATTTATTTATTATATTTATTTTCATATTTATTTATTTATTTATTTTGACATCAGTTATTTTAAAGAAAAAATATA
>NDGM011083283.1:0-18424 GCA_002564305.1 Octomys mimax | reverse complement strand
CCTAATGTGTTTTTTCCCCTTTTCTTATGTTTGAATTTAATCAAGAGATTTTGTACATTTCCCCCAAATCGTGTAGAAATTTAATATAAAAACCCAGTCTTAGGGGCCCGGGAGATGGCTCAATGGAATAGCGCTTCCCTGGTAAGCGCAAGGGCCTGAGTTCAATCCCTGGTTCCTCAAAAAAAATAAATAAATAAAAACAAAAAACAAAAAAAAAAAACAGTTTTTTCTGGAGCCTAATAAACGACCTTAAATTGGGGGCCATTTATCAATCAGTTCACTTTCTAGAACTTACTACTGCACTGTGCACATAATAGACGTCCTATAAATGTTTGACAAATGCATCCCCATATGCCGTTGGCATGCATTTCCTTCAATTTATATGTGAACGCCAGCTGGATTTTTTTCCTTCTTTTAAAAAATTTCTCCCTTTACAAATTCTGCCAAGAGCATAGTCTAAAAGCTGTGGAAGTAATACACATTTCATAAATTCCACTTAAAGGTTTGAATTTCTTTCAGGTGATTTTCATCAGCAGCATGTTTATTCTTTAAAGTCACTCTTTTGTTTCCATAAGTGAAATTGATTTTCTTTCTATATTCACTATAATAGATGGATGACGTATCCTAAAAGGGATGAGATAAAAACAATTTTCTGGAACCCAAGTTGACCATTGAACATTTGCTTCTTGAGTGGGTTTCTCATTGCAGCTTGCTCTTAGGCATCATTTTAATAGAAGAAAAGAATTTGAGACCAAATATCTTTTTCAGAGTAGTTGGCAAAACTGGTGGAAAAGCTTCATGGGCTTAATTTTGTTTAAACCTATATTCCATTTGTTCTGTGCTCACATTTATTTTGAAAATTTCATCTTTAGAAGGAGACAAAAAAGTGAAGGAGAGGAAAAATAGTAATTTCTGATGTGAAGGATTTGCTGTATGTGGGGGTACCGTACAGGGCGATGGCAGTGTGTCAGTCAAATTAGCAGACAACACTGCACTCTTTAAGTCAATTCATGAGTGAGATGAATATAAAACCTTATTCTGGGGATGGAAGATGCCTACATAAAAGGGAAAAAAAACATGTCAATAATCTTGAATTAATCACTATTAAGAAAATGACTAGATGGAAAGGCAAATAATAATGGGAGTACTGACCATTGCCGTAATTAAGAGCAGAGCTCTGATCAAGAACATCATTCAATTGAATCCTTGTATTCACTCTCAGGTCAGTCAGTATTATTTGAGAAAATTATCTATATCTCTTTGTATGCAGATTTCTTATTACAAATAAAGTATTATATTTTACAGTATTTTTAGGGTCAGATAGATTTGGCTGTAGAGATGCTAAACCTACAGACACAAATTAAGACTTCATTGTAAGTTATTAAAGATTTTATGCATTATGCATACATTTATTTGATAAATGTTTTCAGACACTTACTAAGTCTAGAAATTAGGATAAATGATCAAAAATCAAGATGTGATAACAAACCACTTAGTTTTAAAAGTAAAAATTACAGTAAGACACATATTGCCATTAGTCCCCTTCAAGATACTCCACTTCACACTTCTCATCCTTGCCACTTCTATAGTGGTTCTGGAAGTCCTCTTTAGTGAGGGCTTTCATCTGGTGTGTTTGAAAATACGTTGAATGCTGTGGCTGAGTGTCATCAGTAAAAACACTGGCACATAAAAACATTACGATGCGTCTTCACCCACCTTATTCACTAGCTCCGGAACCATACAACCTCTGCTTCTTCAGCAAAGTCAAAATAACCATGATTTAGGACACTGACTCAGTCCTGAGAATACAGCTAAATGTACAAAAGAAGGCATCCAGAATGCTACAGAGTTGTAAGGATGGTGGGATCAGTGTGTTCAAAGTGACAAGGAGCATTTTATGAAGGGTTAGTAGCAATGCATCTTTTATTGTAATGCACTTTTTGTTCAAACTTTCAACATGTGTTCCAATCACAACTTTGTATAGTGATTAACAGTTAAAAATCTCTACTCATAGAAACTCAATCCCTAGAAGATGAAATAAATTAGTAGTTGAAATCTATACTATATTTGACAAATATTATATATGTAAACACAGAGGAGGAATGCTTCACCCAGCAAATCTTCCTGGAGGGTATGATTCCTCCCACATAATGCAATGGTTCCTTGCAGAAGACAGAGCACAGACACAATCATGCCTTGGGGTTTATCTTACTTTTCTCTCATTGAGGAGACAAAATAATTGACACTCAAAGTTAAAGGAGGAAAGGTTTGTTTGTATATTTCACAGTTTATGGAGGTTTCAGCTCATAATCAACTGGATCCAAAGCAGAGCAGCACATAGTAGAGGGGCAACAGTTCATTGTGTTAGAAAACACCAGAAGCAACAGTGGAGAGAGACCTTAGTAACATCTCTCTGCCCCCTTTATGTCGTGTCTAGACTGCTGGATTAGAGTAGTGTCAAACCAATCCGTGGACTGATTTGGAGATCACACACTCTTAATCCCATCATCACACACTCTAGATTCAGCTGCCTCCAAAGCAGCCCAAGACTGAATGAGGCTTTAGGGGGACATCTAGACACAAACTGTAACAGGACTGGAAGATGAGTAGTGGGCAAGAGTTGGAACATGGATGAAACAGGAAGAGATGGATACAGGATGACTACCCTGTGTTTCGCTATTATTGTGTGCCAGGTCCATCTGGAAAAGCATTCAAATTTGGCATATTATCATGACAGCTTACAAATTTGAAAGACTTTGAATTAAGATACAACAGCTCAGATTCTAAGCATGGCTCCAAATATTTGGATTAAAGGTAAATAATGGAAGTTGAGATAAAGGCTGGGAAGGAAAGAGAAATACAAAATATTAAAACGATTATTACACGCTGCAGAAAAGGCCAAGCTGGGCTGATGATACAGGGACACATACAGGGTCAGAAGAGAGCTTTTGCTTTATTTCAATCACTTATTTTTCTTAAACAAGAAATGTGTATGCCTTTATACTGAAGGTAAGCCAGAAAGAAGTATAAGATAATGAAGACAAATGATAATTTATGGCCAAAGAGACCAGACAACAAGAGTAAAGAGCACAGTGAGAGGATTAGCCTTACCAATAACAAGGTCAAAAATAAAATGTTTATCTTACCCTATTTTATCTTTTGTAAAATAATGGTGTATGACACACAAATATGTGAACAATAAGTTAGTAAGCAAGCATTAGGCCCTTAAAATGGTTCTCAGAGTGTACTAGGTACGAAATACAGAACAATGGGATACTTTTCCAAAGAGTATGGAGCCAGTGAATACTTTAACAGGATACGATCCTACCACCAAGACTGGCAAAAGCACAAAGAGGAGAGATATTCCTCAGTGAGTGATTTGTTTCATTACCAGGGCATCTCACTTGTGTTTCCTAATCAGTAACATGTGTCCAAGGACATAAGTTGGATCTAATTTCCAAGAATGCACTGAGAATAACACCTCAATGTTTGAATTACAATAGCTACTATTTCCCCTTGGCAGTATGGACAAAAATGAGAAAAAATGATTTCTTAAGCCCTTGAATTTTTTCTTACTCAATATATAAGACATATTCAAATTAAAAATACAGACCTTAACTGGTTAGAAAAATATATTTCAACCTAAGGGTACGTCAACAAGAATTTATATTCTGTCTTCAAAAAGCATGTGTCTTTTGAAAAAAAAAATATACAAGGGTTTGTTCTTGATATTTCCTCGATTTAAAATCAGATTTATAGAAAAGAAAAGTTGGTTTTTAGACTCACTAATTATATTTAAATATTTTGATCTCTCATTTCTTAGCCCTTCTAATGTGAGTTTATGTTACTTTTCAAACTTGAAGTTCTCTATGCATTTACCAAATTAATTTTAGAAGAATAATGAACTGATTTTAGTGAATCTCACATTGTAATACTAATTAGCCAGTCCTTGTCACTTTATTTGTAAATGTCTACAATCATTTTAGAACCAATAAAATTATCATGAAGCTAGTTTAAGAGCCAGTCTAAGTATATACATTTAAATTATGATATAGAAACTATATATGTAATTTTCTTTCTTCTCTGGCACTAATAAAATAAACCGGTTTTTTTTTTAAATCTAGACAAAATATAGCAGACCATCCTTTTCAGAGCTGGAACTCTGTGCATCAAAATTCTGCCACTGCCCAGAGAACGAAGTCAGCACAATGGTCCTGGGAGTCACTGCGCGTTCCACCGGAAGCACATGTTGAATCACAGAGTGAGGAGGAATGCGACCCGAATAGTCTTGGGGGTTCCCTGAGCATAGATTACGTTAATTGGTGAGTAGGGATGCTGAATTGGCTTTATGCTGCAGAATTACAGAAAAATAAATAGTTAAAAGGGGAAAAAAAGAAAAAGATTCATCCAGAAATCCGTAGAGGTGTGCTTGCTTCCACAAATACAGGGTGAAAGGCCATGCCAAGGAGCTGTGGGCAGAATGGCCCGGGATCCCTAGTCAATTGAGGGGCAGAACACATCGGAGCACGCACTCAGAGCATTCAGGAGAAGCAGCGGAGATACCCCACGTTTTTACCGAGAGTGAAATCTATGAAAGACTAGTGTGCGGCTCTGCCCCCAAATGGTTAAAAATGCACTTAGAGCATCTCATTGCACCGGAAGCAACTACCAGCCAAGGAGACTATTACTAATTACCAGTAACAAAGAACATTGCAAACATTGCACACCAACACTCACCATGTCTAGCACCCAATCCAAATTACCAGGTGTACAGAGAAAGGTAAGCAAAACGCGCCTGGAGACACAGTCCAAAGGCTAAGATAAAGAAACGGAAGGAAAGGGGAAATAAGAAAAAATATGTCAAAATGGCTATGAGGTGCTGTAACTGTGTCGATTCCTTAAATGAGAAGAACAGATCACAGAACATAGACAACATAATATCTGAACTGAAAGTTCATACGTGAAATAAATACTGGGATTAAAAATTTGGAAATGGCTAATAGAAGAAAAAGACAGCAGAAGAAAGTATCGGTGAAATTGAAGGAAGGAAGCAACAGAAATTAGGTCCAAAAAGAGAATGAAAGAGTAAAACCAAAGTTCAACAAGGAATCAGCTAACTATGGAGTAATTTTAGACCGTTTAACAGAAAATGCCACTGAACTACCAAAAGTAGGGATCTCGGAATGGAAATATACTTTTAAAAATAGACAAATATTTTTGTCATTTGTATGTCGACCCTTCTAAGAGACTCAGTGGAATTATAGCAAAACATCATAATCAAATTTCAGAAAATGGTTAACAGAAATGGAATCTTAGAAGATGGAAGATAGGTCATTTATATTTCAAGAAAGACACAAATAAGATACCAAGCAACCTCAAGAGAATATATGTTTCAATTTCTGAAAGAAGCTAAACTTAGAATTCTACATGTAGTCTGTGTACCAAAAATGAAAAAAATAAATAAATAAAGTGATTGAAAATGACATGTTACTAGGGAGACTATTATAGGCAAACAATTAGCTATCATACAGAGAGAGAGAGAGAGAGAGAGAGAATAGAAAACTAAGTAAGAATAGGTATTAGAACAACTGAATGCCCAGTTATGAGAAGAAAACCATCCCAATCCCCTGAACAGGTAGAGAAAATTCAGCCAATGTTGCTGTGTGTCCTGACACAGAACTGGTTCGATGACATCAGCTGAGCAGCTCAGCGGACCCCAGCACCTCACGTGGCAGGAACCAGGGTGCTGTACAATGGAATCACCCTCAACTACAATTATTGTAAGTCAGTGAGGAAAGGGAGATGTGTGTGCATGTTGTTAACACTATTGTACTGCCATGAATTTTTCATTAAATAAAGGGAAAAATATCTATCTGAATACATGCAAGAAATAAGCTTTGTGAAGAAGTAGTTTCAAAGTGCCCCTCTGTGTGTTGGAGGGAGTGGTGAACACTGTGCCAACAAAGGAACCAGAGAAGGTGCTCAGAGAGAACACAAAAGCAGTAGGAGCCTTCAGAACAGAAATGGGGCTCTAGAGACACGGTACTTTAGGTTTGGGAAGGAAGCACACAACCAATGTACTTCTGGACTGTCTTCCCTAGAAATAACTATTCAAAGCTTGAGGATTCATTTTGAGTAAAGGCAAAGGGAATAAATGAGACTTTTACCTGATAAATATTGGAAATAGATACATACAGACATAGAGATAAACATAAACATAGAAAGACAGAGAGATAGACTTAGTACTAGCAATAGCTAGAGGTAGATAAGTGATAGAAAATGGATGGATAGATAGATAGATAGATAGATAGATAGATAGATAGATAGATCATGCTCTAGACTACAAGAAAAAAAGAGTATGCCAGAAAACAATCTGAATAAACCTAAAAATCACTCTCATTATACCTATTGTCAATCTGAAACACCACTTTCTCTAACTCCCTTCCAACGTGGATGATTTACTCATATTATAATGCCTGTGAACCTCCAAGTAGGTCAAAGGAATCCATTGGAATGGAAAGTTTCCATAGCTCTTTATGGATTTAATTTTTGCCATAGAATTTGCACTTTCTTTGGGAAAAAATGGTCCATATTTCTCAGAAAGTTTAATCCAATCTCTAAAGCCCCTATGCATGTAAAGAAATGCTACACTAGTCCTTTGGACTTAAAATATCTTTGTTTAGTACGAAATAAATCTTTACAGCCTGTGGGTGATGATAGAGGAGTTTTACACTGTCTCTTGTAGAGATCTTAATAGTTTCTATAATCACGTATTTAAAATCCCTTTTGTAGCGGCACCTGACAGATGTTCTATGTGACACTGACTTTCCTAAGAAAAGAGTGAAGCCAAGTTACCAGTTGCCAACCTCATGTAATTTGTTGAGACATAAATCAATTCCAATAAGGATATTAGGAAGGAGAAAAGAGTGTTTTTATAAACTGTAGAGAAGTAATAGTTGAGGAAATAACTTGAAATGGACTGAGGATTGTTGGTGCCCCTGGGAGACTTGGAAGTGAAATATGTGTTCCTTGAAACCTCGCTCAGGTCTTTAGTCTTCTTTAAAGTGTTCTATGGTTCACTGGAAACCCCACTCCTTTCCTCTCCAACACTATTAATAACACTACTTTGCTGGTTTTAGGGCTTTGAGACGTGGACATAAATGCCTGTTACTGCTGTTCACATGGGAAAACTGTAGGTCTCAGATACAACTGGAATCAGCTCTTTGCTGGCTACGAGTATGCCTGTCCTTCTAGGACACCTCCTGCTTTCTGGGCTGGGCACGTGTGTGTGAGAGAGACCTGTGCTCCAAGCAGAATGTCGTGCATAAAATAGCTCATTTAGTGTCTTCGCTTTAGACCACATCAGTAAGTTTTCTCAGCTTCCTTTCATTTCCTCAGATATTAATTGGGTTTCTCCTGCCTTGAGCCTGGTCAGATCTCCCCACTTTTACAGGGTGTAGTGATAAGATTTCGTTAGTAGAATTCCCTTCGGATTGATTTCCTCAGGGAAAATCAAGCTGATCTTGTGTCGAAAGATCAGACTCACAGAGCCCTTGTTATTAGCCTCCTAACACAAAAAAGATCGCAGGAGCATATCTGAAACTGAAATAACCTGTGTGTGGAAAGAGAGAACCTTTAGCTTGGAACTGAATTTGTGTACACAAAGCTTCCACATGGAAAGAAGAAAAACCAAAGGGCGGTCCTGGGGTGGCTGTTCCAACAGAGTTGCTGGCACACATGAAATAGAGTCAAAATCAAAGTCCTGGGCTGGAAGTGGAGCCAAGTCAATTTCTAGGTGTCAGAACACAAACCACAAAGAATCGACTTCAGAAGATTTCAGAGTTGGAACCTTGGATGAGAGTCAAAGTTTGTGGCCTCAAAGAGAAAGGAAAGGTAAGAAACAGCTCTGAGCCAGCCAGGCAGGCAGGCCTGAGAAAGACAGTGGAGAGCTGTGGGGACTTGATTCTGGTAGGTTCTGTGGGCAAGGGATTGCTCTAGGGGTCTGGCACTCAGATTAATAAGGAGCAGCAGATCGTAGCTCATGGGTGTCTGCTGGCTCACATCTGCTTTGCAAGACTGATCATCATAGTCACTTTCCCTTCCAAGGTGTGTTTGTCTTTTCTTTCCTTTGATATATTTTATTTATTTTAATCAATTAAGCTTATGGCTACATTTTAGATATACATAATTATCACATTTGTAATAGGGAATTGGAACCTGTACGTGATATATCTTGATTATTCATTTTTTCCCATTTCCTTCCCCTCCTTCCACCTCCTCTTCCCTCCTTATTTCCAAAGCTTTATTTCTACCTTTCTTCATTCAGGCTCCTGGAAAGACTGCTCCCTGGTCACCCACTCAGCCAAGAGAAGGCTTCATCCTGGAGTAGTGTGAGTTCTGTAGCAGGGCACCTTGGGCACCATGGTGACAAGAGCACTGGGGTTCCTGGGGCAGGCACTGACACAGGACTGTAAGCATTCTTCAAGGTAAGGAAAAGCCCACCCACCTAGAGCCTCTTGAGGACTCCAGAAACAGGTGGGTTTTTTTTTTCTAAACTGTTTTGTCTTCAATAAACTAAGGCCTTTACCAGCTCCCTCCCTTGCCACTGTCACAAAGTACAGTATGATGAAGTACAGAATTGTCTCTTCCTCCTCCTTATGTATTCTATGAAGACTTTGTACTCATCTTTCTTTATTTTATCTTTCTTCTGTTGGATTTAAGCTCTCTCTTTCTCTGTCTCTTTCTCTCTCTGTCTGTCTCTGTCTGTCTGTCTGTCTCTCTCTCTCTCTCTCTCTCTCTGAAAACTCAAAAATTTACCAGCACTATTAATGGAACATGAGACAAAGGGAGTCACAGGCCTGACTTTCTCACTCTCTTCCACTCATATGTACTAATTGATTCTCACAATTATCTGAAGAATAGTATCATCCTTATTGTGACTTGAAGGAATGGAAGTACAGAGGTCAGAAAAGTTAAGCATGTTGTCCAAGGCAATAGAGCTCTCAAGAGACAGAGGAGGATTTCACACCCAGATTTGTTTTGGAAGCTAGCACTCAGTCCCTTTTATTTCTTTGAATGCCCACTTGGCTCCTTCAGTCCCCTTTTCCTTTCCTTGGGGCCAATTAGATGGTTCAAATTATATTAAACATGATTAATTGGAAAATGTGCATATGCTTAACAAAAGCCTTAGGTATATGAGGGGCTGAAAGTATTATTTTCACTTGAGTCACTTGTGGTGTGCTCCCCTGCTTCTTCTTCGATGGAAGGCAGTCTGTGTAAGCAAGAAGGGAGCTAGTGCTCTGAAATTGCTTAAGATAATATGAAGCATGAAAGGGATTCTTCCTCTCTAGACTTCCCAGAGAGCTGGTAAAGGCAGAAGACAAAGTGTTCTAAAAGCCAAGGATAAGGTCTTAAATTAGTTCAAAGAATTCATAATAGCTAAGCTCACATAACTCTTTACAGGACTCTCTGTTGCATGATATATTCACATTGTGTTACCCACAATAATACCCTCAGGTGAATACATTGTTACCCAAATTTTACAGAATAGCGAGCTAAGGCATACAACATTTGACACTCAATGTGTGTGTAATAAAACAATATAACTACAAACTTAGTAGCTCACACAAAACACATCTGTTCGTACAAGTTGATGTGTTTTCTTCTTTTCTTTTGAGGCATATGCTGGCTATTGAACTCAGGGCCTTTGCTCTGAGCTAAACCCCTTACATCATCAGGTATTTTCAGTGCGTTATTCAAGTAACACGAATGTGCTAAATCACTGAGTTCCCCAGCTGGGCTTGAATCGGGGATCATCTTGCATCAGCTTCGCAGGGCTAGCGTGACAGGCTGGTGTCTGTCCCGTAGTATCTGTAGGTTTGGAGTTCAGTCACAGTTTAGCTGGCTCTTTTCTTAGAGTTTTACAAGCGTGCAGCCGAGGTCTTAGCTGGGTTGGGTTATCATCAGGATTCTTGAGCAGCTGCGTGAGCTGTGTACTTGGTTTTGCGTAAAGGAAGGATCACCAAAGTTGCCCTAGCAAGTAGTAGATTAACACTTCTCTTACACTACTTGTGACATCACTATGGCATAGTTATTTTCCTCAAGACTTTCTACCATGTTTGGCTTAGAACACACCAAGGTAAGCTTGTGGACAGTTTTCCATTGCCTCCATATTCTCTTTAAAAGATTTTTAAAAAACATCAAAATACAACCAATATAGCATTTGAAAAGCTGAAAATCTTTCATGGTAGGAGATACTAAAAATCTGGTCATGGGAAATCAAACAGAGGAAGAGGGCTGCTTAGTATACTGTCGAAAAGCCACATAGATCCCACTAAGTTGGAAGTTGCTTGATATCACTGGAGGCTTTTGAAATGGTTTGCTTCAGTTTACTTTTGAAAGGACGACTCAACTCTGCATGAATGAGAGAAAGATGGATCTGGCAGCAAGGAGCACAGTGGGTAGCTGGTCCAGATTAGAAAAGTTGAGACTCAAACCACTACAGTGACAGAAGAAAAGTAGAAAGGGATAGGTAAAAAACTCATTCTAAAGGATTTTGTGACTTTAATCTTTCAGCTTATTTTGTGTGTTATTTATTATTTGTTAGGCAAAATAGATGGAAATAATTCCCAGCCCTGTCACTGAGGAGCTCAGTTTAAGGTGTATGAAAAGCTTAGGGAATTTTCTGTCTATGAAGTAAGAAAATATCCATTTTACTTATATTATTTTTGAAAAATCAAATGAAAACTATCTACAATAGCTTTTTAACCATATTGATTTCTATTTAATAATTTATATTCATAAAAAATAATAACACTAGGCACTACAATCAATCAGTACTCTGAGATAGTTTCTTTGTTAGCTTCATTATACAAATGAAGAAACCAAAATGATATGGTTATAGAATCACAGTAACTACCCTAATTACTACAGATAATTTCCTTCTTTTAGAGTGTGACTTCCATAGTTGATAAAAATGAGTCCAACGCCATGGTGCAAGGGGTTGTTCTGCTCCTAACTTTCATTAACATTTGTTCCATGGATAGAGAAGAAGTAGTTAAGTCAGATCACATTGTTTGACCTTTGAGCCATTCCTCTTCATTGTGCAAGATGAAGTGGATGGTTAGATTTATGAAAATGTGGGAGGATGCCCAGAGAGTGGAGGAGCTGTTCTTTTAAGGCAGTTGAAGCCACTTGATTGCATACAGCATGCAAGTGGTAACTGTAAGAAAAAAAAATCAAACCCTCATGGATATTTGGACGAATTTCCTGTGAAACTTCACCATCACATTGTGTTTTCCTCTTTGGAACTGACATTAAGGCCAATCCTGGACTTTAAACTGGGCTTACTTTGCCTTAATTATCTTGGGCCATGTAAATTCCACATTCACAATTTTGTGGCCAGTCCCCAGTCCAATGACCGTTATTCTATCCCATCTGGCCAGTGAACTAAGAACAGTGAGAGGAGGGGAGGGCAGATGACTACCTGGGGCACTGGACCTTGTGAATTATTAATTGGGAAATGAATGGGCCTAAAAATATGTTTTCTATTTCTTAACAAGTTTTTTTGCATTCACTTTCTATAAATTGTCTTGGTAGAGCAATGTTTAATAGGCATTCTTGTTTATTAGAAGGCGTTATCACATTGAGATTCAGAACAAAATGTTCATCAGTGAGAGTTCACTGAATAATGACAAAAACATCAAGTTGTGATATTTTTCACTTTCAGCAGACCCACCTATTTGTGTGACTGTAATCTTTGAACCCCGCTTTGGTGCAGAGTAACAGATTTCATTCTTCAATGTGTTCCTTCTCTCAGGATAAATTTTTCTCAGCTTCAGAACATAATGTTCTATTTTACTTGGATTCAAGTATCTTTTTTTAAGAGTTTGGTTCACTTTACACACCCATCATATAAGACTTTTGACTTTTTGCTGTTTAACTTTTAGGGAAATATCCAGATTTGTAGCACTTCTATCACTGAGCCAACCTCCTAAGAGTGGAGATTAGGGTGTGGAATAAGGCACAGCCATAGCTTCAAATTCAACTGTGGGAAACCCTTTGAATTCTAAGCTCAAGTGAATTTAGTTGATTTATGTGTATTATATTTCCAAGAATCCTCATTAAGCAGAGATGTGCTATGACACAGTATAAAATCTATCATCAGCTTTTTAATGAGAAAAGTAGTAAGTTATAAGATAATCCTAAATGTATTCATTCCAGCATTCATTCTTCTTTCATCCTTGCTTCCTGCATTCTTCCTTCTTTTTCCTGTTTATTTTCTTTCTCCCCTTTAACACATATTTATTGTCATTGTTGACTATGCCTTTACGTTTGCCTCAGAAAAAAAACTAGATTCTCCATCATAGATTCTATAGTATTAGCATAGAAATATATGCATGCCTCTGAGATATTAGATATGAGCCCTCCTGTCCTATGATTTACAGATAACAGGGAATAAGAGGTAGGTTTCCCTCTGAATCTTGCAGTTTGCTGAACAAATACAGATGAGTACAATGAGAATAAGAGTTCCCAGAACAGGGGTCATCCAGGCTGAGATTCTATGAAAATAACAGAAGAACAAGTACAGCTGGAGTGCTGATATGGGTCTGGAAAAGTGATCTGGACATAGCCAAAGAGAAAAAAAAATAAAAAGAGAGAGAGAGAGAATATTATATTTATAAGGACGAGGTAGCTGTTATTTTAGTCAGCTTCCCTAACAATGAAAGTTTAATTGTCACCTTCCGACCCTTGCCAACTTGTGACTCAAATACATTTCCTTAAAACAAATATAATATTATATTTCTACCCACCATGATATAATTGCATGATGTACTCCCAAAACTTCACTAATGCCTTCCCCAAATTCTCAATATTTCCAACATTTCTCAAGTCAAGAATCTCCTGTGAGACTCAGGCAATCTCTCATCTATAAGCTCCAGAAAAAACCATTATGCATTTCCAGCCTACAATAATGAAGCATAAGCATCCCCATTCTAAAAGAGAGGAAGAAGGAATAGAAAACAACAGACAAAAGCAACACAGAACTCCAGCAGGTCAAATACTAACTTCTGTATTTCTATGACTGGTATCTGGGGCACATGATAGAGCAATGCGAGACCAGAGGTCTTGAGGTCCTGGGCTGCTCTGTGCATTCTAGTGCCAATTATCATTCGCATGGCCTCTCTCATCTTGCTCTGATTATACCCTGCTTTGGCCTCATTCATAAGATCCCCATTCCTGTCATCCCTAAAATTCAGGGATCTCCAACTAAATCTTTCCATTTATTCTCAAAGCTTCTGCAGCTCAGGGGCACAGTGGTTAGACCCAGGCCATCCTTTCAGTGGAAGTTCCCATGACCCCAGATGGTGCTTGCGTTCTTCATCTTTGAAAATTAGCATCATGTGAACAATGCCAAAGGTTGACACTAATCTGAGCATTAGCCAGACTCCCTAGGATCATGGCTGCAGTGGACTTTGTGTGCTTGGATGGTGGAACATGGTGAAATGAATCACCAGTGCCAGTTCTCTAGAGGATCTTTCTTGAGCAGAGCCCCAAAGAATATTCTGCTCAAATGAAAGATCTAAAGTTTTGTATTCTTCAGTCTGAAATGAATGGAGTCTTGATATTTCCTGAGATACATTCAAGGTATATTAGTTCTCTGTTCCCAAAGTATCTTGTGTCTTTTTAATGATACTACTGTCTTCAGCAAAGACACCTCTTTTTATTCCAACTTCACACGGGGTTCTCACTGGGTCAAAACTTACCTTTTCCAAGAACTTCTGATCTACTTTTTGTTTCCAATTCTTATTATAAATAATAGTGACCATCAGTAACCACACTACAGCCTGAACATTAAGCTGCCTTAAAATTTCTTCCAGTAGATGAATTAGTCTACCACCCTTAAACTCAGACTTTGACAAAACCCACAAGATATGGCAAGATACAGTCAAATTATTTGCCAAAATGTAGCATGCATAGCCTCTAGTCCATTTCTCTGGTATTTTTTTTTCTTGTATTAGTCAGATTTTTGGTTGCTTGGAAGCAATACAACTAAAGAAAGGAAGCCACAACTAAACAAAGGAATTTTATTTTTCATTTTTCAGTATTTGGTGTAGGGTCTCACTATGCAGCTCAGACTCATAGTTATCCTTCTATTTTCAGCCTCCCCAGCACTGGGATTACAGGCATGCACCACCATGCCCAGACCTAGTCACCAGCTCAGAGTACCCTGGGGGAAGGCCAGCATGAGAGGCCAGGCCTGGCATACAGAAGAGAATTTGAATCTGTTTCACAGTTTCAGATTCTGACTCTTCCACCCGGGCTGTACTTCTCAACGTAACGCTGACCCACTGATGAGAACAGTGCCCCCACACTGCAGCCACCTTCCAAAGACCCATTCTCTGGAGAGGAAAGGCTTTTGTGGGACATAGATCTAACCCATAGAGTACAGTTTTACAGCCATAGTTTCTTGCTTCCTTTTAAGATCATATTTGGCTCCAAAAGTTTCCTATTTTATGTGTTTACCTTTATCAAGGTAACAAGTGAAAAGTGCTCAAGAAAGCCATTGGAAGTTGTGTTTATGTGTCTCGTGGTGTAGCACACATGAACTATCAACAACGAAGTGGACTTAATGTTAGTGCCTAGGTTATAGGAAATAAATATCAATATTTGTATATCCTCAAACAATTTCTGCATTATTGAAGTAAGACATAGAAACAGACAAATACAAAAATATACCCTGGATGATGATTCAAAGAGTGTACCAGAGGCATAAAACTGTCTCAAAAATAGGAATTGGATAATTTCTATGATAAAAGGGAGGAATAAAAAATTGAAGCCCAGTAAGGCTCCCATGCTAATTTTGAAGATGTGATTTCCAGGCAGAGCTCAAATGGGTGAGTTGAATAGCACACAAATAACGGAACTACTCTGGAGCAGTGACGGCGAACCTTTTAGAGACTGAGTTCCAAACTGCAAGCTCAGACCCAGTTGTTCATGGCAAGGTGTCAACCCTGCAACAACACCTGAACCGAGGTTTTAATTCAGACAAAGCAGCTCATACATTAACATCTTTTTGAAAACAAAACCAAAAATCTCGTGTGGGCCATAGTTTCACCACCCTTGCTCTAGAGGCACTTGGCTTTGGGCATGTTTTTGAAAAACATCCTGATTAAGCACATCTTCCATGGCGTGGGTTGACAAGTGAGAAAGAACTGGAAGTGGAAAATAATTTTCCAGACCCTGCTATAGCACTGGCATATCAGGCACACAGGGGCTTCCAAGGATGTCAGAAAAAATGAATGTTGGTGCATGTGGGCCCTGAAGAAAGCTAGTACTTCGTTTTAAGGAAATTACCTCAAAAGTGATCAATAAATCTTCCTCAGGGAAGATGGCATTAATGTCCATAGTGGAAGAAAGACCACTTTCACTGGGCTGGGGGAGGTTGTTTTCACTGGTAAGACAGACTCAGCATAATTTAGGTGTTCAGAGGTTCCAGATTCATGGAGGTCTCAGTCCACACTTCTGCATTCAATCTTTCTACTCCCAGTTCCTTCCCCTTTGATGCTCTCACTTTAAGAGTGTTATGCCTGAGAGTTCAGCTTGCAATGTAATTTGAGTGTTCATAGTATAAGATTCTGGTTTGATTTTTAGCAATGACAGCCCTTTAACTTCTCAAGAAAAATTGATATCTTCAATGGCCCAAAGAAGTTTTCAGTTTATGTGTGTGACATTTGGACTGAGAATTTGAATCCCTGAGCTCATCACTTTGTCCAACAACACTCTGAGCAATCAGCCAGATTTGCTATACTTCTTTGTATGATATAATGTTTCAAAAGTACTATGTACAGGACCAGTCCCATCCTGGTTTCTCGTAAGTGGTGTTCACTGATGCCATTTTGAAGATTTCTATTGTAAGATCATACCAGAAAATATCACTACCCTACTCACTAGTAAAACTAGAGTATGTAAACTTAATCATGTTAGAAACACAATCACAGAAACAATTCTGAGACACCATCCTTAGCATTGTCCTCAAATATCATCCTGTGAAGCAGTAACTGTATTTGAGTTTTACAGAGAAGCAGAATGAAAAGACTATGTACATTTATACAAAGAAATTTATCATGAAGAACTGGATCATGTGACTATAAGGGTTGGCCAGTGTACAATCTGCAGAATGAGCTGCTGAGCTTGAAATCCTGAAGTTCTGATAGTTGCATGTTGGCTCAAGTTCAAAGGCCTGAGAATCTGAAGATTTGATGGTGGAATTCCAGTTCCACCATCTAAAAGGCTAATAAGCATCAGAAAAGACTATGGTGTAGCAGTTCTAGTTTGAAGGTCAGCAGGTTGGAGTCCCAGAAAAAGCTGATACTTCAGTCATATCTGAAGTTAGAGACAAAGCCAAGTTACCATTCAAGGCCCGTCAGGCAGGAAGGATTCTTTCAGCAAAAAATCTTGGTTTTTTCATAGCTGAGCTTTCAACTGATAACCAAGGCACACCCACATGAGGAGGGGTGATCTCCTTTATTCACCTTACTAGCACAGATATGCTCATGGATACAATACAAGTAATGTTTGGACAAATATCCGGCCACCTTGTAAACCAGTTAAGTTTGTACATAAAAGCCAACATCATGGATTTCATTTAGGATGAGTTTCTATGTAGCTGAGGTAGGAGGGTGGGGAACCAGGTCACCTGTCACTACCTAGTGTATATCTGTCTTCCATTAATATATAACTAAATATATAATAAATAATCTTTTTGAGGAGGTTTAGTTATGTTTTGATGTCTACAACATACTGTTCCCTGATAAGTGAGCTGCTCATCAAGTTTGTGAACAAAACTATTGTTCCCAAACCATGGCTAGGCCAGGATCTCCCTAGCGTCATAAAGTTAATCATTCCTTACTCATTGCACAGAAGTATTTTGTAAAGACATCCATCATTTTCTGACTGCATTTTGGATGCTCCTGGCATTTGCATCAAAGACCAGGGAAGGAAGAAACTGGAATGTGATGCCTTTACAACAAGTCCTATAGCTAATTCCATGGAAGAGAGTGAAGAGGCTGTGGTGCTAGAGGAAGCCTCCCAAATTCTCCTGATAGCTTTGCAACTTGGCATTGAGTCAGTCATTGGATGAATGACACACTATGAAGGGGTTATGATATTACTTGAATTGGATTATTTCAGCCATCAAGGACAAGAGACACCTTTGTAAGAAGTAATAAAATGAGAGCTGTGAGCTGTGTATGTGCCCTACAGTGCCAGTGAATGATATTTCTGGTCTGAAGAGAAAAGGACCCTGTATTGGCCCGGTACTTCCCCACCATCCCACACTCCTTTGTCAGTCATGGAGATGCATGGCTGAAATCTACAGGCTTGGCTCATTTTATAATTTTGTGTCAAGTGAGCTGCTAAAAGTTCTGCTATGGAGAACAGGGCCTGGGACTGTGGTAATGGTCATGTCTCCTGCTGTTTGTCTAGAAGAACAAAGACAGCTTCCGGCAAACCTCTGCTGGGCCCATCACTCTACAACCATCACTTGAAACATTGAGTGGTTACTATCTGGTAGCTATTCCAGTGAGCAACAAGATGCATGTTGATGTAGGAGGATGGCTCAGGTGGAATAAGTGCTTGCCTGGCAAGTGCAAGGTCCTGAGTTCAATCCCTGGTACCACCAAAAAAGACAGGGAGAGAGAGAGAGAGAGAGAGAGAGAGAGAGAGAGAGAGAGAGAGGCTCAGAACTATAAAGATATTCATGGGCCCAAACTCTTTCCATCTAATGGTTTCATTTTCTCTAAATTTCTAAAAGGTCTTTTTGTTTACAAGAGGAAAGGAATAGGTGATCTTATAGGCCAATCTGGACATGGCTCTGAAAGTTCCTTCTCCCATGGCACTGACCTTAATTCGTCCACATATGTCCTGAAAATAAGACAATTTAGGAAGTGTGTCCTAGCTATGTCCATAGGAAGTAAATGAAAGCACTACAATTTTTACTTCTCACTAGTGATCTCCAGCCATGCAATGAAAAACTTCTCAGCAGATGTGAATTCAAGTTCCAATTCTGCCATTTTTCCTTAGTTACCTTTTCCTGGTTGATGGGACAAAATATCAGACACCCCAGATTAAGGAAGAAAAGGTTTATTTCGCTCACAGTTTGTGAAGGTTTCAGTCCATACTTAGCTGGCTCCAAGGCATAGTTCCACATGGCAGAGGGCAGCAGTTCATGGCAGTGTAAAACCGCAAAACAGCAAGAGAAAAAGAGAAGAGCAGTGGCAGCAGCTGTAAAGGCAAAACCTCTCTTCTTTCTTTCTATTGCATGCAGTCCATCTTCCCAGGGTGGGCATACCACTTACAGCCATAAACCCAGCAGTACTAAGACCCATGTTCCCACTCTTGGATCATGAATTAATCACAGATT
>NDGM011083219.1:0-19774 GCA_002564305.1 Octomys mimax | reverse complement strand
AAAGAAAGAAAGAAAGCAAGCAAGCAAGCAAGCAAGCTGTCTTGGACCCAGCTGAATATGGACTGAAACCTCCAATAACTGTGAGCTAAATAAACCTTTCCATCCTTCATTTTGGTTGTCAGATATTTGTTCCAGAACGAGAGAAGAGTAACTAAGACAAGAAGGAAGGAAGTTAGGAAGGAAGGAAGTTAGGAAGGAAGGAAGTTAGGAAGGAAGGAAGGAAGGAAGGAAGGAAGGAAGAGATAGTGCTGTAATGACACAATGTTAGAATTATTTGGCAAAATTTTAAAATAACCATCCTCAAAATCACAGAAGTGCTTTCTTAAGCAAATATAAATACCCTTGAAACAAATTTAAAAATAAAAATGTCTCAACTAAAAGAATAGGAAATATAAATGACCTGATTGAAATTATGGAACTAAAAAATTCATTAACTATGATAAAGGACTCTGTGGCAGGCTCAGCAACATAATGAATATGTAAGAAGAAACAACTGAACTTGAAAAAAGCACAGGAGACAGGAGAAGAGGTGCATTGAGAGCCAATAGTGAAAATCTCACAGAAGGGATGGGGTCTCCACTGTGAGAGTGGTGATGAGAAGAAAACAGAAGTTTTGAAGGTTTAAGTAGAAAATAAGTAAAACAAAGATGCCTTAGATATGTGTGTGAAGTCAAAGGGAGAGATGGTAGGTGAATCCCAAATTGCTTTATACACCAAAATCAATATTGATGCCCATGTTAAAGGAAGCAGACAAATTTGGAAGGAAAAAAAAAGGAATGAGCTCATATTTCTTTGTTTTAGGTATAATTAAAATGGACAATTTGATTTATTAGTCAGTTTTGTTATAACATAGCAATTCACAGAGAAGCTCATTGAATCAGAGATATGCAGTAGTTAGCACTAACATCTTCAGTAAGTATTGAAGGGATGCATTATTAAGTAGCTGTTAGATGATCTTCCCCTCAGGATGGGCCAGCTTGTGCAGAAAAGCTCACAGGATCAAAGAATAAATCGCTGCCATTTGAAGATCAGTCAGTCTATTGAGATGTCAAGTGTTCACAATAAATGAGCTTTCTACTAAGTGAAGGATAGAGTTTTATATCCCAAAATGTAACCCTACCTCAGTATTTATAGTATTTATAATTTACACAGCCAGTTAAAATATCTTAGATCATTGAATGACACATTTGCCTTGCATTTTCTAAAATATTAAAAATTTAAAAACATTTCATACTTTAAAAATTGCAAGAAGGTGGCTCTGTGACACAATGGATAGTGCACTGGGCTTCTAGTAATAAATGAAAATTGCAAGAACTCATAAGTAATTTAATTAGATTCAATTGGTGTTTATTAATCAGTAGAATATATTTTATCTCCCAAGTTTTCTAAGACTAGCAACTTGTTCAAAATATATATATTTATAATTATATATAATTATATATTTTAAAATTATAATTATAAAGATAATTAATATTTATTTTATATATATATAAATATATATATATATATATATAAATTATGGCATAATTAGGCCACGTTCTAGAGTACTACCTCTCAGGGATCCTTCACGCTCTCCTAACCCAGCCCTATGGGATCTATGGTGGCCTTCATGTGACTTGCTATTCATCTACAGAGCCAGAGATAAATCCTTTTGCCTTCAACCCAAGATTCTTTGCCTAGCAAAGACCTGGTTATTAGCCCTTGCGCTAAACTGAGCTTTTGGCGAGTATATGCCAGGAACTCACCCAAGCGTTTAGGAAGCAGATATCCATTTTCCCACTCATTCTCATAATCCCTCCTCCAAGGTGACCCCACACCACTTTCCCGAAAGTTCATGAGTGTTCTGCATCCTCAGAAGAGCATAGATAATCCTGCTTCTTTTCCACCTAGTTCCAGGGAGGACAAGGAATTTCTTGCTAGCCTTTATTCCTAGATTCATATCAACCTCACTCAGCTAGTTTTCCTACTGTATTCGTTCCACTTCTAATGTCATGGCTTACCTCATGCCTGTTCTGATAATGTCTGGCAGGTGGTGCCAAGCATACAGTTTTCAGTAACCATGTCCGTTCTACCACACTAGGATTTTGGGAAAAAGGGTGCTCTTTGGAAATCATATTTTGGAAGCTAAGCTTAGGTTCTTGGTACCCTCCTCATTTTCCCAAAGCCCTTGAGCAGAAAAGAAAAAAATATGAAAGCTTTCAAAGGATTTACTAAATCATTATAATCATTAAAACTTAAGCTTTGACATCTATATTTTAATGAACTTTAAATGCCATGTATATTCATGTTACTTTTTGATATTTATATAGAAATAAACAAGATGGAAAATAAGAATATGTATAAAATGTAAATGAAATGATACTACTATAATGAATGACTTTTGGTCTATTCTCTGGTGCACTAGAGTCCATGGTTGCTTTCCATAATTATATCTTACAGGACGTACAGAATATTTCATTTTATAATATTAATGTAGGCTACAATACAGTTTTAGGATTAAAGCCTTTTGAAATAAAGGATGGTTTTGCATCATGTCATCAATAAGTTGATTTATAATATTGAGCAAAACACATTTTTCATCAGTGGCATTGTACAGGCCTCAAGCATTTCATGGTTTAGGTACATCTGAAGGATATATAAAACAATAGGTGTGGTTATGCTCACTATGTTAGAGAGGGGGGAAAATGATACACAGGAAAAAATATCCCAACCCATAATTACCCTAGGACAAAAGGGAGACTTAGCTGTTTTGAGTTGCGTTAATGCTTTTTAGATTTCTGCTTTCTTGAGCTGTGAATTTATTCTTTTGGTTGTAATCCATTGTTCTTTGTTTGTTCTCTACACAAATAAATATTTGTTAAAATTAGCAATTCAGGGGTTTGGGAGATAGCTCAGCAGCATAAGCTCCTTCCTGGCAAGCTCAAGGTTCTGAGTTCAACCCTTGGTACTGCAAAAATAAAAAAGTAAAAATAAAACCAGCAATTCAACTAACACATATCCTATTATCATAGTGATAACAGCTCTTTTATACTTATATTTAAGTACAAAGATATTCTAAAATATATATCAATAGTACAATTGTTTTTGTAGTTTTCCTAAATTCAGAAAATTACAATTATTTTGAAATGGACACTTAAAGTTCAGCTTTGAAACTAAAACTGAAAGATTAAACTCATTTTATACTTCTTTGAAAGTACTTTTACTTTCAAGATATTGGCCAATCTTATTCGGAAATAGGGAGACATGGATTTAGATTCTGCAGAATATTTAAGAACCAATGTTTCAGGCATTCAAGGATGAAATCACAAGGAAAACAGCCACATGAGAATAATGTAATATCCTTGTTGTTATGCGTTAAAAATTACAATGATCACTAAGGGGAAAAATTACAGTGGTTAGGAGTAATAATCATATTTCACAAGCTAGTTATTTCCATTTTCTATATGTGTTAAAATGCTTTGAGTGCTCTGGATAGGTTGAAGCATTTCGCTGTTGTCTGCAAAGACAGGCAAAGACAATGATAAAGGGATCCCATCAATTCTCATTTTAGAATGTCAGTTTTATAAGCTATCGCTTCTTAAAGCACAAGATCTTAAACAAATAGAAATAAAGCCCATATATACATGTTTTCTTTTGTTCTTCACTCAAATTGCTTTGGGCTAAGTTTAAGGTTGGGAACAAATATGAACTTCCGAAATGTTGGCATTCAACAAGAAAAGCTTGTATTTCTAAGCATGCAACATGGATTTCCTGTCAAAAGCCTTTGTCTTTGTTTCCAGTGGTTTTTGAAGCCAGCAAACCCATTCTAATCAGCTGAGAGAGGTACAATGAAATTTCATTCAAAACAAAAGGAAGTATCTTAAATCACTACAAAGTCGGTGGCATTACTGATTGTCGGTGAGATAACCTTTATGCAACAACTTAGAGAATGAGGAAAGAATACTTAATCTAGACATTTTCAAAGATGAAAATCTACAATTACTTGAGGTTAGGCAGGATATTAGTATGGAAGTTAAAATATCTAGGACAATTTCTTGTTAAAGATGGGGGATTGGGGCTGGGGAGATTGGTTTAAGCACCCGCTTAGCAAACACAAGGACCAGAGTTCAATCCCTGGTACTGCATGCTGCGCCACTCCATAACCCTGTATGCAGGGTGCTGGCCCAAAACTGAGCATGGTAGTGCTGTAATCCCAGTGCTGGGGAGGTTGACAGAGGAGGATCGCTAGGAGTCTGTGTAGAGTGAGCCTGTACCAAATGAATGAATGAATGAATATAAAAGATAGGGATTGCCTATCTGCATGAATTTTCTTTTTGTCCTAGAACGTCATGAAAATATAAGTATTACGAAAAGGTCATAAACACACAGCAAATAAACAAATTGATGAAGAAAATGGGTATAAATAGTTTTCCCAAATGTTGGAAACCTGCAAGGTTGTAAGAACAGCTAAGAGTACAAAGGATCTTGGAAGCACAGGGCCTGGCAAGAGTAAGAAGGGTGACTGCCCTCCATGTAACTCTGAGACAACCTTAGAAGCAGAAGAGCTCCAAGCAGAGAGAAAGCTGTAAGGAAGACAGGAGACCAAATACACCACTGGGGCTGTAGACAAAAGCCTTCATAGACCCCACCCTTTCTGGGCCTCCCTTTTTTCACACCTCAGCAGATAGGGCTTTCCAAGAGAGAGGCCCTGAGGGGCCTGTATAGAGGAAGGTGGCTCCAATGACATTTTAAGGATTAAGGTCCCCAGAATGATACCAGCTCCAACTCAAGAACTGTAAAACAAACATCTCCACATCCATCTGCACTGAGCACCTAATACAGTGTTTCCAATGAAGCTCCTCCTACCTGTCTCTTAGATCATAGAGGCATCATGTATGATCCATAGAAAAGATCATAATACATGAGATAGCTCAGTGGACTAAGCACCTGCTTAGGTAAGCACAGACACCAGGGTTTGATCCCCACCACTACATGTTGTGCTGGCCCTGCCCCCGGGTGCACTGAGCCAGTGCCACCAAGACTAGGCATAGTGCTACACACCTGTAATCCCAGCACTGTGAAGGCTGAAACAAGAGGATCACCAAGAGTCTGAGCTGTGTAATGAGACCATTTTCCAAATACATTAAAATAAGTAAATAAATAAGTAAATATCATAATACAAACAGTTGTGTCATTGCAGAGGATTTACAAAGTACAACACCTATAAACTGATGGAAATTCCTCACAAAAGGGATCATCAAAGTTCTTGGAAGTTAAAATTATGGGGCTAATGTAAGAAGAATAAATAGCAGCAATAAGATAAAGGTGTCTTCTAATAAAATAGGATAATTGGCAAAGTGTAGGAAAAGTCAAAAGATTAAAAAAATCCAACAAAGGAGATCCAATCCAATGCCCAAAAGGAAAAATTTAAGGATGAGATAACAGAACTTAAAAACTATAAAGAAGAAAATTGTACAGAAAATAAAAGTACTTTTTAGGGTGGATGGGCAACAAAATTGAAAATATCCCATGAATAGAAAAGCTAAAATCTCCTAGTATGCAAGCATGAAATAAAGGTACTATCCTGACACACCACCAATACTGAAGAATATGTGTCCCTTTAGTCAACAGAGGAAACCATAAAAATGGAAAAACAGTAAAACCTGAAAATGGCCTACACAAGTTCCCCAGTGGATGGCTGGGCAGCAGGTGATGGGTAGGTGTGAGAGAGATGAATAGGTTTTTTTTTTTTTTTTAAATTATTTATTNTTTTAAGGAATAGTCTACAACATGTTCAAGGTCTCACTACTAGATCAGACTCTAGTGATCCGCCTGTTTACAGCTTCTCAAGCGCTGGGATTACAGGTGTGTGCCACCATGCCCAGTCTCAATTGCTGTCTCAGCATGCCCCAAGGGCAGGGCCCACATGGCAGGCATGAGGATCAAAGCCCCGACCCCTGTGCCTGCTTGCAGACACTTTAATCCGCTGAACTATTTGGCCAGTCCTGAGCAGATGTTAAAGAGCAGAGGAAAAGTGAAAATAACAATGGGTCACTTGGAGAAGTAAATGTAATAATGACATGCTGTGCGCCTACAGTGAACGGTACAGAAGCAGACTATAGTGAGGTGTCTGCACAGAATACAGCTTTGAAAATGTATTCATGGCTGTGGCTAGAGAATACATTTATGTACAAGTTTTTCTTTAATACACGAGGATAATCGGTGGATTACAGTTTGTAGCACATTTACTGTCAAAATAAAAATAAACAATTTTCTAAGAACCATATACCAGACAGCTCTACCTTCCACCAAGACACTAGTGGTATAGAATAAGGAAAAGAGTCGACAATAGAACATTTTGACCTATGCAGTATTTAAATCAGTGAAGACCCTACCAACCACCCTTAAGCAAACTGTAAAGTATAATCATCATCCCTAAACTAGGCAGCTATGCTTGTGCTCCATTTCAGTCCAATCTAAACAGACCTATATAGAAGGAGGTATTAAGCAGCATTTCTCTAAATCTTTGGTTGCACTCACTTCTGTTAATATTCAGCCTGACCTTTCAATCTTCAATGGCCACATTCTAAAGTGGCATTACAATGAGAGATGGACCACCTTAAGAGCAAAGGGAAAACCAGGCCACAAAATATTTTTCTTGCTTTGGAAAATGACTGCTGCCTGCTGTTTCCTCGGGTATATCCACCAAAAAAAAAATACTCTTTTTTTTTCCAGTTAATTCTTATTCCTTGCCTACGGAGAAAATATCAACAAATGTATCAAAATAACTACTTTTTGTAAAGTCCAAAGCCTTCATCAGCAATTCGCTTTTAGGAGTAATTTCATAGCAACTGCAAGCTCATATATCAAAAGAGCATTTAAAACGAGATTTTTGTTCAAAGGAGCAGGCACGTCAAAGCGATTGGATAGGAAGTAAGAGTGTCTAACTTCTGCAGAGCAATATTATCCTTTCTGAAATGAAAACCTTGAACACACAAAATGTAAGTGGAAATCAAATCTGATATTAAATTTTATTACTTAGAGATGACTTGCTGTGTCATTTAATAGCTGACATTTCACAATAATTCAAAAAATCCTGTTCAGCTAGATGATGTTTGTTCATGCCCCAAACTAAAATTCAGTCTACAAACCATGGACTACATGACGAGAAAGTAAATATTTATACGCATACCACATTGTTATTATTTTAGATCAAGATACCAAGTTCCTTCATAAATTTCTATCAGAGGGAACTGGCATAAGGGAGAAAAATGCCATATATCAGTGGTTTGTTACGATATTTCTCTTTACAACATCTACTTTCCTATGCTCTCCTCTTGGTATCTGTTGCCTCTCCAAGAAGAGGGCTCCACTGGTGAATGGTGATAAATTTCAATATCTCAGTCCTTAGTATTTGTAAGTTTGTATTTCTTGCTCTCCTCTTGAAGTTTGGCAATTTGTCTTATTTTATTACACCTGATTTGTTTCATCTTGATTTTCCAGGTTGAGGATTAAACCTAGGGCCTTTACAATGAGCTACATCCTTAGCCCTTAAAACATTTTTTTTTTTTTTTTTGAGACAGGTTCTCTCACTAAGTTGCCCAAGCTAGGCTTGAATTCTGCATTCTGGCTCAGAATCCTAGAATCCCAGATCCTGGGATTCCAGATGTGTGTCACTGTATCTGTCCTTGTATTTCTTGTTTTATTTTTTCATTTATACTTCTGACATTTCTATGATGCCTAACTATGTCTTCCTTTTGCCATGATCACATTTTTTAATTGTTTAGGTTACTTTACGAATTTAAGACCCAGCCATCTATAAAGATTTATGCCCCAGGCTTATCATGTGTAAATTATAAGAAAAATTAATGTTATTGTTCATTTTTAAAATTATTAAACACTTTGCTCAATTTTCTTTGGGCATTATTTTCTCACCAACTTAAAATACTATCTGTATTTTTTATGGTATTGGGTTTTTTTTTTCTAGAAACAAAGCAAGTATCAATCTTTAGTTTTATGATTTGTGAACAATTTCTTAGCTTTCCTCAGGAATTCTAATGTATTTTAAAATAGTGCAATTCCTTTGCAAAATAAGATTTTTTATGCAAATTGCATCAACGCCAAACGTTTCTATGTAATACTGATAATTTGACATTAGTATATCCAAACAGAATGCCAGGTAAGGTAGCTAAAATCATTCTGTCAGGCAGCCGGATTTTAAATGAGGAGCACAGTCTTAATTATCTTTGCTGTAAATCATTCTTTTATCCAAAGGTAAAAGCTTTTAATTTCAATAATATTTTTTCTACTTATCTTATACAGATTGTTACTGTTTGATTTTTGTTGACTTCACATTGCTTTTTAGGAGAAAACATATTATCTCATTTTTCCTTAATATTAGTTATTTTATGCTGTTTCATAATAAGGTATAATATAACCACACAGGCAATTTAAAATTTTCTATTGTAAACACTCAAAAGTGAAAAGCAAGTTGACAAATAGTGCATTTTATTTCATTAAATTGTCCTAAATATTTTCATTTTATCATACAATCACAATTAAAAAATATAATGGTTCACTATACAATTTTTCCATAAGTCTTCTGATTCTGGTATGTATTGTTTACATAAAGAACCCCTTATTTAGACCAGCTATATTTTTGTATTGCTATCATATTGAACAGTTCTTATATTAAATGATATGTGTATGTAAACTTTATAATCAGCCAATTTTGTGAATATATGAAGTATGATAACTGCATCTCATTTATGTTGATGTTCACAAATAGAAATAATTAAATAGACAAATAGTGTTTTTTCTTTTTTTTTCCTGACCTATCAGGGCTATTTGTTATTACTTCAGCTAGCTGTTCATAGTAATTTTAGTTTATTTTTCCTGTTAGAAGTCTAAGTCTTGCTTTATACTCGAGAAGTCTTCCAAAATTCCATTATTTTGATATCTGTAAGTTTACTATAGAGAGTTTTGATTATATGTCTAGTACTTTTCAAAGATACTTCACCAAGAGTGTTTAGGGAGGAACAGGTATGTGTTCTGACATCTCTATCTCAGGATGATGGTTACACGGCTATCCCTGCCACTTGTCCTTGGGACTGATGTTTTGGCCTCCTAGTGATGCACAGTAACTACACAGCCTCTGGAGTGGGCCACGGTTTGCAGTGGCAGAGTAAGTTTTTAAGGTGCTCTAAGATTCATTTGCCATATGAAATACATTTGTTTCTCACCTTTCAGCTGGGTGTAGTTTTCATGTAATCTCTGCCCTGCAAACAATGAATCAGGTATCACAAGAAGCTGTTTCTTGGTACAAAAATGTTGTCACCAACCGGGAACAGCCTGACAGTAAGAACAAACGGCATCTGGGAAGCTGTGGAGGCGACACGGTATAGAAGGTGCTGCAACCTATCAGATCAAATGCATACAATGTGTCACGGAGGTTCTATTACCCACAAATGTTTAGTAGATTTGTGAGCATTCTGGGGACTGAATACATCTTGAAATCAATCCTAAAGTTACTATAATCAACATATTAAATTTGTCTCTTACTTAGAACTTAAAGTATAGTATGCAAAATTAATAAGAAACATGAAATTATGCATTTAGAAGGTAAACAAAACATCAGATAATTTATGACTTGCTGTCTCACCTATACTTAACAAATTACATGAGAGTTTTCCCAGCAATTTTATATTTCTATATATCTGTGAAGAACATCAACTTTTTTAAAAGTATTTACCATCTTAACTAGGATGTATAAAATACATTAATTAGTGACTTAAGTAACAACAAGGGAATTGATGGATATAATGAACAAAAGGAGACTAACTGTGATGGTTAAGCTCATTTGTTACCTGGACTAGCTTTGGGATCCACGTAAGGGATTAGTATAGCAGTGTTGAGTGTGTCTGGGTGGGTTGTAGAGCCCATGGGTGCCTGCCCCTTCTTCTCCGGTGCTGTTCACCCGCTCTGCTTCCCAGTGGCCATGATCTAAGCAGCTCTGCTCTATCACGACTTTTGCCATGTTTGTGCCTTGGAATCAGTAAGCCATGGATGGAATCCATTGAAATCATGAGCAAAGTTACACCTGTCCTCATTTCACTTGGAGTTGTGTCCCATTGAGAGAAAATCTGAGGCATATGCTAAGTATGTGTGTGTGTGTGTGAGTGTGTGTGCACATGCATGTGAATGGGTGTTGTGGCTTAAAGCCAGGACCTTCTTACTGAATGGCCTCATCATTCTCTTTCCTTTGAGACAGGGTCTCACCAAGTCATTGTTCAGCCTGAACTAAAATTCAGTCTTGCTTCCTCAGTGTGCCAGAGTTCTGGGACTAAGGCTTATGCCTTCATACCCAGCTACTAACAAACTTCTGAACATAGCATTTACAAAACAGTACAACACAGTAAGCCTAATTAGACAGTGCCAGGCATAGCTACACCACACAGGAGAGTTCGGAGCAGCAAGTTTTATAATACTTGAAACTTCCCTAAGAGAACTAAAGGAAGACAGGATTTGAAGACCTTGAATAAGGGCTAGGATAGTTTGCTATTCATCTTGTTCTTTGGAATTATGTGTGTGTGTGTGTGTGTGTGTGTGTGCACATGTAAGTGTGTGTGTCCATGTGTGCATGTGTATAAGGAAGATTGATTTCTGCATAACTGCATTACTATTCTATTCACAAGTGAATCTGATTGCTTTAATTTTTGCTATCACTGGCAAATTTCATTTTGCATGACGCTAATGTTATAAGATAAATTCAGCTTTCAATTTACAACATATGCTTTAAAATAAATGAAATGGCAAGGAATCATTGAAAAATTGGGGGATGGTAAAATTTTCACATATTTCATGCTGTATCTTTCAGTTTTATTATACTTGTATTCCTTTTTTCACAGTCTTGATGAGATTAGAAGATTTTATTCTAAGAATAAAGGAATATAAGACGGGCCGGCAAGATAGTTCAGTGGTCTGAGGTTCCTGCTTAGGCAAGCTTAGGCAGACACAAGTGGCAGAGGATCGATCCCCAGCACCACATGCCACACCAGCCCTGCCCTCAGGTTAGGCTGAGCTGGCCAAAAAAATAAAAATAAAAAGAATATAAGGATGTAGATATCTGAGCTTTTTTTAGATTTTACTTGTGATTATTTGAAAGTATACATTTTATATTTTTCCTTGTTTTGCTGCATGTTGGAAATTTCGCAAACAAAATAATTTCTTTCTTATTTTATGTACAAGATTTTATATTTTTAAGTTCATTGAATTTTACTTTCTGTCTCTTAAAGTTATTTCTATGGGTTCTCTATTTCTTTCTTTAATAAAAATCCTTTTAACCTTAAGTTTCTAGGCTACTTTTCAACAGAATTTCTAAGGGACAATTATCAATTGTTACTAATTTCTAACTGGCTTTTATTTGAACTTCAATTTTCAGTTTAATCCAGGGATTATTTTAAAAGGTTTTGTTTTAATATAAAGGTATTTAGGTATGTCATTAACTGCCTATCTATTTCATAAGAAATATAGAAATTTGCATAATATGTTCTTAGGGCTATTTTGTTAAAATACTTTTTCTAGTCAGTTATAGCTATACATACATACATTTTTCCATGTCAGTTTTATTAGTTTTCTTTAATTTTCATAGCTGTTCTCTTGTATTTTCTAACTTGATAAATCATAAATTCTGAAATGTTAAATATAATTTTACTCTATCTTGTCTAATCTCTTATTTCTTATTCTCTAATTTGGCCTGCTAAAACTCCAGGGTTAAATTGAATTATAGAGATGACCCTGTCATTTTTTCTTTTTTATGATGTTTCATTATAAATTGTCACTGTAAATCTTTGCTTCCTTGATATTTGGCTTGCTATTTTTATCTATTTTTACACTTACACTATTCTTCATCTTATCTGTGCTGTATTTTGTGTTGGTTTTTACATTTATGAGCATTCTCATGGAAGATTTTCCTCCATGCATTTTCTCATGTTGGTGTGAGATCCCCAGCAACAAGGAGTCATATATTTCAGGGACAAAATGTAGCCCTGATTGTGGCATCTCTAAGGAAAATTATGCGGCTCTGCTGGTCCTGCTGTTCGGCAGGTGTGGAGCAACTTACACACCGTTTCTCAGGTTTTACACCGCTTTATTTAAGAGTAAGTAGATCATTCAAGCCACAGTCAGGGGCTTGTGGTTGGCTTTTTTGCCTCATTTCTTTCCTGAGAAGACCCAAGCCAGACACTCTAGTCCTGCGATTCAATTGAGGGTTTGGTGTGGGTTTATTCCAGTCCTCATTTCACCTGCTGGCATCCGATCATACTCCTAGCTTCAGTCTTGAAATTCATTTCCAGCAATTCATGCAGAAATGATCCACTCAGTTTTCCCTTATGTGTTCTGTGCCTACTACTTTCTTGTTTTTTCCCCTTCTCCCTTTCTATCTCTCTTCTAATCAATATTATTATTATATCATAATAAGATAAAAAATCAAGAGCATTTTTACCAGTCTCCGTGAACCATTTAGGAATCTCTTGTCTTGAACACTCGCGTGTCTGCG
Organism: Octomys mimax; assembly: GCA_002564305.1. Taxonomy (NCBI): domain Eukaryota; kingdom Metazoa; phylum Chordata; class Mammalia; order Rodentia; family Octodontidae; genus Octomys; species Octomys mimax. The sequence goes on along the minus strand of NDGM011083219.1, from coordinate 7,239 downwards.
TGCTGCCTATCTTCTGCTGGAACAGCCCTCCTCCTGTCCTTCTGGTGAGCAGCTGTGCCACCAGGGCCCCCACCTCTGGCAGGTGCCAACCACAAGCTCTGTGAGCAGGGCCCGCATGCTGATGTTGCCCTGGCATCAAAGGGCTTCCAAAAGATCTTGGCAAATTCACAGCACCCTTCTGTCCTCATGCCATGATCTCACTTGCGTTCACTCCTGAGAGTGATTAAAGATACAGTGTGGCTTCACCCAGGTAGGCATTGTCTCTTTCGCTCAACACCACCATCTTTTATTTTCCATTCAATTTATGAAATGGGGTGGCCTTTGGCAAAACCAGTCTCAGATACTTATTATTACATAAATTCCTCTCATATGAGCATGCAAAATACAGAATTTCATTAGCTTTGTATGGTTACGTAGAAGCTTCCCTGTTATCTCATTTGCCTACTACCAGATAAATTTGGAGAACAAGGACATCTGACCTTGACTGCCACTTGCTCAAATGTTGTGAGGGTTTCTCTCCTATATTTTAACAAGGAAATGAAGGCAAGTTGAGCCTTATTTTGGCAAGTGTTATCATATCTTAATACACTTTTTATATTTTCTTATAGAAGGGAGACTTTGTGCTCACTAAAATATTTCTCAGCTTTGTTTCAATATCTGTCGATGGTTTCCCTCTCACATTTCATAATTAAAAAAAACATATTTTTGTATTATCAGTGTGAAGTCCTGGTCATTTGTAATGTGGAGATCTACCTGACTTCGATGTTTAGGTCCCAACAATTCCCCTCTGGAACTTGCCTTTCTTAGCGCAACTTTAGTCTAAGTGTCACTTGAGGTGATGCCAATCCTGAGATCTAAAGACATTGGGACAAACACAAATCCCAGAAAGTTACTAGAGCATAAAAGCCAACCTCAAGCAAGACAAGAAAAGCAGATCCAGCCTTGTGTTCTTCAGCAACCTCTTTTCCACCTCAGGTATTAGCGTCTTGGAGCTGTCCTTTCAAGTAGGGTAGGAACAACCATCAGAATACTTGGAAAGAACAACATCTAGAATGTGTTCTTTCAGAGATTTAAAGATTTAAATCTCTGATAGAGACTTAAAGTTCTAGGAAAAAGCCACTGAACAATCAGCTAAGTCAGAATCCCAAATAAAAATAATTTAACATTTAAATCCAAAACCAAAACATGCCTATTCTATGGGATGAAATATTTATTCCCACCTTCAAAAAATAGCATTAGATTTTTTCTGTTCCACTTTTCTTCTCAGTAGTTCCAGTGTCTCAGCCACCCCCACCCCACCCTGTGGGGTTCTGAGAAAGTCCCTGGGCTTCCCCCAACTCCTGCCTCCTGCCCCCTGCTTCTGAGTGAACAAGCCCTAGAGACTGTTCTGGATCATCGGAATCAGGATTTCAGCAGCCCTGACAGCATGAGAAAGGAGAGACAGAGCTCATTCATGACAAAGTACGACGATCTTCTCTTGCATTGCAGAGGCTGTGGTCTGCTCCTGGAACCCAGTGTACTCTTCCCAGAGAGCCACATGCCTTCTCATTGCTATACAGACTTGCCTTGCTTTTGTCAGTGGACAACCCCTCAAGTCTCAATCCAGTTCCATGTTCATGGCTTCTGAGGATCCCACTTCTAAAGTTATTTCCTTTCCTTTTCATTTAATATGCAGCTTCTTTCTTCTGCCCTTTCTATTCTCTGTTCCTCCTTTTCCTTCCATTCTTCCTCTTCTTCCCTTTATTCTTTGCTTCTCTTCTTCTTTTAAGTGCTATTTGGGATTGGAAACCAGGGCCTTTACATACCAGGTGCTACAGGGCACTTCATTCCAGCCTTGTTTTTTTTTTTCAAAATATTGAGATAGGGTCTCATTGAGAGGCTGTTTCCCAGGCTCGACTGTAATGTTCCATCATCCTACATCAATGCCCTGGAGTGCTGGCATCACAGGTATGCACCACCACATCCAGGTTAAAAAGAATTCACTTCCTTGATGTCACATTACTTTTCACAGACACCTCGCTTTTGGTTTTCCTCGGAGCCATATGTTTGCAGTGCATTACTCTGGCAACTCGTCTGCATTTCCTTTCCTTCTACCTCTCTCCACAGTTTCCCCCAGACTTTCACCCTGACACAGTCCTGGAACACTGCTGTCATCAGGATCACAAGTGCTCTTTCTCAAGTCCCTGTTCTTGAACTATTTCTATTCAGTAAGCATTTAAGACACTTGACCCCCACCCTCTTCTAGGAACACACTGAACTGTCTTCTTCAGTTTTGACTTTTCTACTCATTCTGTTTTCCAAATTCAGGGAACTTTGCAATTAACTTCCTTTATTTCTTATTCACTTGTTTGGTTTTTGTCATTTTGTTTTAACTTAGATTTTCCTACAATACCACATCCTTCCCACAGTTTTTGCTCCTTGCACTTGGGCTCCAGTGCCACAGCCCAGGCTTGAGCTCTCTCAGGACACCAGCCTCTACCTATGAGGGCACCTGAGTTTTGTCTTGCTGGAGCACGGCTTCCCATTGCTTCCAGCCTCCACTTACATGGCCTCTGCAATGTGAAATGCATCTATTCAGATGTTCAAACTCAACTAGAAGGTATTTCTGAGGGCTTTTGCTCTTATTCCTCCTATTGTCTATGCCTTTTAACTTAGCTTCTACAACACACTTCTCCCTACACTCATTATGACTCTACTTCAAGACAACAAGGTGCTTTGCCTTCTAACAAAGCTGTTCACTTGGGTTCTTTCCCACTGTGACCACTAAATGTGACCTATCAGTGTGACGTGAGTAAGTGTCACCTAGCAGGTTAGTAAATTTCTGGGTGTACTTGTGGAAGGCTGACACCTTGGCCATAAACTAAGGCTAATACCTGGGTCACAAACTAAGGAGGGAGGAATCCCCCAGATGTGCTGGCACCAACCAACAGGCTTGTAGCCTGCATGAAATAACAAGAGGAACATGCAGAATGCATTCCCCTTCTTGGAAACCTCATCTTTGTCACAGATTTCTTTTGTCTGTCTCTGGTTTCTTCAGCTTTCTGGTGTAGATTCCTCAGCCTTCCAGTGTAGACTCACACTGTTAGCTTTACAGTGAGCTTCCAGGCATTTGTATATCAACTACGTTGGGATCTCCTGGCTCTGCAGTGGCCAGACGACCATTTGGGATCTTTCCGCCTCTCCTTTTAGAGAAGATCTTTGTGGTTTATATCTCTTCTGCTCCTCTAGAGAACCCTAATTAACACAACTCTACTTACACAGAAGTTAAAGGAATCTTGAAAGATTATAAACATGACATATCATCGTTCATTAAATGCCTCCAATAGGTTCACATAGCAATTAAAATAAAATATACAACACTTTCCACAGTGTACAAAGCCTCATATGTTCTGATACTAGTCTCATTTGTATTGTTATTCCCCCTACTTAAAGTATGGCTTTATAAACTCAGTACTAATTGATAGTTTGGACCAGAAATTTCTTTGGTATGTGGCCTATCTTGTGTTTTATAGGATGCTTGACATCTGCCTTCTACCACTAGATGCCACTATCACCTTCTGCCCAAACTGACAACCAAACATGTTACCGCATTTTGCAAAGGATCCCTTGGGAGGTAAACTTTCCCCTGGTTGAGAACTATTCATCTAAAGTGGTGCTATGGTCTAGTTTTCCAGACAAGTCCATGTGCCTGTTACCTAGTTATACACAAGATCTCCTTCCACCTTCAAGATGGGAGCTGCTAGAATGACAAAAGATGCTCAGATTATTCTTCATTTACTTTGTATGTCTTGGCTTGAACATACCCCGTTTATCCCAGGCCTAGGGTCATTGACATGGATGTCCTCTCCTTTCTTTGCCCCAAAGGCTTTTCTTTTTGGTTTTCCAGATCTCAGCTTAAACAGTATTTCTTTTTTGGTCCAACTCAAAATAAAATAGAATCTAATCATCTTCTACTGAATCATCATATTACTGCCTATTTTTATTTAGTTATTTCCATATTTTCCATCTGTGTCCCACTCAACACATGTACAGTAACAGTACTTGGTCTGCTTGATCCATGTGCTGAATGAGTAGGCTCCAGACAGATGAATGAACATTTGTGACAATCTTGCTCTAACAAGGGTCAGTTTCCCTCATATGTATTGGTGCATTTTGGACACTTACTACATGCTGGTGAGTGTCACTTTAAATTAAATATTTATTCATGCAATTATTCTGGTGTAAGTTTTATGGTGGCAGGAAGAATTTTTACTCATTGATAAAATATATTGCCTGTACATATTAAATGCATTATCCAATATATCAGTGAGCTAGTGTGTAAGTACATAGAATGCATGTTAGGATATGGTAGGGAAGGTATACAACAAAATTTCACTTTGAATAGCATCAAGATAACCACTGATATCTCCATAAGAACTATTTTATATCACTGAGTATAGTGTACAAGTGGGAAAATTTTCACTCCTGCTTATTTTCCCAAAGTGGCAGGAACATTGTAGGTATTGGCTGCATCCATAATTACAAATGATTGGAAAAATTGTGTTTATTTAATTCCTTAAGTTAAATTCCCATTGAATATGTTTGGTTTCCTCTATAACTGACATTGTCATTCCATTGTGAGGTATTAAGATGGCAGATGCTTACTCTAAGTGTAGCTTTTATTTTCTATATTTTAGGGAAAGGTCTACAGAGTGCTCAGGTTCTAACTACTAGATCAGACTCGTAGTGATTCTCCTGTTTACAGCCTCCCAAGAGCTGGGATTTCAGGTGCGCGCCACCAGGGATCAAACCCCTGGCCCCTGTACCTGATTGCTTGCAGGTGATTTAATCTACTGAACTATTTTGCCAGACCTTAACTGTAGCATTTTTAGGTGGAGTCTCTGGAAGGTGAGTAGGGTCTTATAGGTTATTGAAGAAAAGCCTCTTTTTTTTTTTTTTTTTTTTTTTTTTTTGCGGGACCAGGGATTGAACTCAGGCCCTTGTGCTTGCCAGGGAAGCACATATTCCACGGAGCCATATCCCCGGCCCCTAAGAAAAGCCTCTTTATTGAATGCTGGTGACATTTTAGAGACTAACGAGGATACACACATGTGTGTGTCCTGTGCCAACCTTCTGCATTACCTCTAGGACTTCTCTAGAAAGTGGTTATCATAAGACACTGTCCCTCAACTTTGGGCCAGAACTGTTTGCCAAAATATACCTGTTATCTGTGTATCTGGTATTATGTTATCACCAATGGAAGAAAGTTGAAAACTCCTTGCAAATGTAATTGTTTTTTCATTCTTTAATAGTGTATGAAGAGTTTAAAGACACACAACTCAGGCTTTGTCAGGAAATTGCATATTAGTATGTGTCACAGAAGGGAGTGTTGCCATGAATGACTTCTAATGAATGGCAGGAGAGCCTCTGAGTCAGTTGACAGTCAGTACAGCACTTATTTCTTGGGTGACCCATTTTTTCCATTGAGAACTATTTTCTTCCTAAGTTTACCAACTTATACCATTTCCACACTAATAGAGTTTGGAAAAGTTTGCAAATACAGACTCAGAAGCACTACGTTTTCAATTCACACACTTCAAAGGCCCATGGAATGATTAGACTCAAAGGGTGTTTGTGAGAGAAAAGGTGTGGTATTAATGGGCAAAAGAAAGGAGGTCAGGATTTGCCTCTGAAGCTCTAAGAGCAAAGTTAATCATGAGCTACACAAAGCAAAGATTGGGTAGGTCACTACAACCACCTGTACAAAGCAAGGGGGCTTTGTGAAGAAGAGCAGCAGAGACTCCGAGCAGCTGCTGAAGGCCAGAATGCTGGGAAGGAGCACACGATCACACAGGAATCCTGGCTGATTGGACTGTATCCCATATGGGAAGAGAACTTTGGCCTGAGTGCTTATCCACCATCTGCTTTCCCAGAGGATACACATGAAGACTGCAAATAAGCACTACATTTTCAGAAAGAGGAAGCCTACAGTGAGGCTCTGGAAGCTGCCTCAGTGAGCATGCTCAAGGCCACTTCAAGATGCTTGGGAAACACCAGTTAATAGGAGCAGGCCAAGGGTGCAGGCATCACTGAGGGGCAACCTGGTCTTTCATAGAGCAAGAAAAGTTCACTTTGATTTCTTGTCTGATGGTGACACTGAATTAGAAGATTAGGAGGAGTGTGGGATAGCTGGTATACTGGCAGCTATAATCATCTTGAGAAGGGACAAAAATAAAGTATGTACCAGCTTTTGTTCAAGGGAAGAAAACTTGTGGCACCTTGCCTGTGAATCAATCACTCAACTGAAGGGAGAATGACTTTCTCCACCTTAGTAGACATTTATATTGCCTAATATTTCCCAAATTTTGTTTGGTTGAAAAAGTTCTCCCTATACCTGAGGAATCCCTCCAACCAAACCTCTCCTCAGGAGAGCCTGGAAATTCAGATTCTTCCCCCAGAATATCCAGGGGAAAGGCTATTGCCTAAAGTCTCACTTAAAAAACGGCCCTTGCTTCTTACCCTCAGAATGGCAGCACTGACAGAAGCCACAGTGCTGATGAAGATGAGAAGAGCTAGGACAAGAGCAAGAGTTCAAAGGATATGCCCTGTGTCCAACCCATAGCAGAGCTCTTCCAGGGTGGCCATGTGAGGAGAAAACCCAGGCTATTGTGAAATTACTATGAAGAACAAGTAAGTCCCAGGAAAACAACTATGTTTACCAAAAAGGCAGAGCAAGAACACACACATGTTTAGAAGAAGAAAGGACGGAGGCATCCAGGCACCATGTGAACTGGGGCCCATTCCCTAGGCAGCCCCTGCTTAAACCTTCTCATAGTTGATGAAGCTTCATCAGTTATGATAAATCCTATTTGTTACATATCAAGTAAAAAAAAAAAACATCAAATTACCCAAGACTCACTTGAGATGAGTCTTCTGCTTAGAGACCACCATCCCAGTCAGTGTTTGATCTTTCTCTGTAGTCACTGAGAAGATACAGGTGTTCATCACATCCTTTATCTTGCTGAGCCAGTCTGGCTCTTAAAATGCTCAATATCCAAACAAATTAATCACCTCATGGTCTAAATTACACACCCGTTGTAGTATTTCTGCTCATGTCCATTGCATATGAAATTACAGACATTGCTAATACATGGTATGGAAACAGCAAGTATGAATGATAAGTGGCCACCAAGAAAACTTTTTTTTTTTGTGGAACTGGGGATTGAACTCAGGCCCTTGCGCTTGCCAGGGAAGCACTTA
>NDGM011083211.1:0-10096 GCA_002564305.1 Octomys mimax | reverse complement strand
TTTGAGATAGGGTCTTTTTACATCATTAAGTTGGCCGCGCTGAGTTCAGACTTGTGTTCCTAATGCCTCAGCCTCCAGAGTGCTTTGATCACGTGTATATGCCATCACATCTTAGACCTTCCTATCTAATGTTTCTTCTACCTGGGATCACAATCCTAAATAAACTCCTTGTGTATTTAGCAGGCACCAAACTTAAGGTAACATAGGGTAAGATAATGTGAACATCCTCTTTTTTTACAGATGAAGAAGAGGCTAAACAAGTCATCTCAGGTCACATTAGATTCCCGATACCATGGCCACAGGCACTCTGCTATGCTCCCTCACAATCAGAATCTGGCAAGTGGCAGTGTCTTAAATTTGGTGGACAATTTGGGGGACAGAGAAATCTCCAGGAAGCCAGTGAAAGTCTAAGAACTGGCAAGCATAAGTAGTGCATGCAGGGCAGCCCAGCTGGCTGGGACATGGGGAAGGGTCCCTGAGCTAAAGTGAGGATCAGCACTAGCCAAGGACTGAAGAAGAAGATGGGCTCTGCAGCCGGGAGAGCGTGATGTGGGTCACAGGCAAGCTGTGCTTCGAGCAGGCACTGGTGCCCAACTCCTTCTGCGCTGTCCTAATTGGCAGCCCGTGAGCAGCAGGATGAACTTCAGAGCCAACCTACAGGAGGCAAGTGAAGAGGATTGCTTTCTAAGAACATGGGTGAGTTCAGGGCAATTAGCATCAGCTATCTAGATGTAAAGATATAGACAAATTGATAAGAAAACAGAAGTCCTACCACCTAGTAATGATAGCTCCCTGACTCAGTGCTGCTTTCTGTGTTTTACATCTGTCATTTTTCTAGCAATGCCCTGACGTAGATGCAAGGATTATCCATATTTTAACCATCAAGATTACAGCCACAAGTTCAGCAAGTATTACACAGTCAGTGAATGCTAGCACCAAGGTTTAGCTTAGTCTGCACAACACCAGAGCCACTCCTTTCTTCATAGCCACTTTTCTAGAATACCTGAGTGAAGACTGGTTTGGGAGGTCATTAGACACCCTGTAACAGGACAGTGTGGGCATCACCATCCCAGTACCAGCCTGTATGTTGAAATAATTCTATGAAACAATCAGGAAGCTATTTCAATGGTACAGTGGAAAATGAAATGGAACAAAGCCAAGGAGATAAACTGTGAGTGGTGATGACAGGCCAGGATCTGATGCAAACAAGGAGAGGCAGAAAGAACCTATGAGTCTGGAGTACCAAGTAAGGCCAAGTGTGTGTAAGAGCAGGGCTGGGGGAGACTCTGCCACTCTAGTTTGGTGAACAGTGATGGAGCTACTCATAGAAACTGGGATGCGAATAGGAGCCAAAGGAAAAACAGTAAGGTCAGTTTAGGCCACAGAGACCTTTTATGGCAAGCAGATCCCAAAATACTGAGTGGATGTAGCTAGGCTCAGAAATGAGGTGAGATCTGAGACCTGCATGTACAACTGTCCTTTGGAGAGTCCCCATATTAGTCAGCTTTCCATCACTGTGGTCAAGTACCTGAAATAATCAACTTTTAAGAAGAAAAATTTATTTTGGCTCCTGCTCTGGAGCCTCCTTGACCCCTTGGTCCTGCTGCTTGAGCCTATGGTGAGGGAGAACATGACCAGAGGTGTGCGTACTATGGCAAAGCTGCCCACCTTGTGGCAGCCAGGAAGCCAAGGGAATGAGAAGGAGCTGGCATCCCAACATGGCTTTCACACGCTTGTCCCTAGGAACCCAACTCCCTCCAAGAGGCCACACTCTTAAAGACCCCACCTCCTCCCAAGAGCTCCACAGGCTGGTGACTGCACTTTGACAGAGGAGCCTTAAAGACCCAAGTCCTAACAGCCTAGTAGGTCCCATGGGTTACGGCCCAGGGAGCCAGTCCACTCCTGTGATGGGCGGGACTCTCCCACGTGTTGCCTACCTGCTCTCTGCCCCGGACTCAGTCAGAAGCCTGTGTGGGCTTTGATCCTACTCTGTCATTTGCAAAAAGAAATTCATATTACCTGTCTTGCTCAGTTTGGATTAAAATCTATTTAATGCTAGGGACTATATCTTAAGCTTCTTTTTCTTCTATACCCAATGGTATTGTAGTAGGTTGTTAGTACAATACCCTATTGGGCTTTTCATTTTTGTAAGAATAAATTCCAAACTGCACTACAGATCACTCTCCTTCAGTTCAAGGCCATTCAGAGCAGAAATGTCTAAACACAAACCATTCACTCAAAGTGCCTCTATTTCCACCTCTTAAACCCTAGATCTTGTCAGACCTTCCTTGGCATCCCACCCTCAGTTGCTGTTACAATCAACATTTGAGTCCCCCACCTTCCTCCTCTGATTGCTGGCCGCAGGCAGTTGAGACGTAACAGCTTTGCAATTAAATTCTCCCCTCCAGCCAAACTGACCCCAAACTGTACTTATGAAATTGTTCAAGTTTATTGATTTTGTTGTTTATGTTTCTCCATTTTCTGTGGGCGCAGGGGCCCATTGCAGGCCAGGCTGCCTTTCTGTGCTCCGGAAGGGCTCTCTTCAGGGCTTGGAAGCCTCTCTGACCAGCCAGGAGCTTAGCTTTTCATCCTGCACATCTGCGGGCTGCTTTGTCCAGCTTAGCAGGTCTGTCATTGCCTGTGGGCAGTTCAGGACCTGCGCTGCCTGGAGGAGCAGCCAGGCAAGGCTGCAAAACACTTTGGCCCTCCCCCAGCCCCCAGGACCTTGTCTCGGCCTCCCAGCACTGCCCTCTCTGTGGCTCCAGCCATTTGGCACAGTGTGAGCAGGTGCTATGGCAACATGGGGGGCCACCCCCAGCTGAGCCATGCAGGGTTCCACCATGACCAAAGCATAGCACTCGCTTCTGCAGAACAGCTGCGCTGGTGAGAAAGGTAGGTAGGTAAGCACATGTGATGTGGCAAGTTCAGTCTTTGTTAGGAACAGCGTGGTCGCTTAGATGTTCAGGTGGGATCTCATGGGTGCGGCTGGCTTACCCACCCATCAGGCTGCTAGGCTCGCTGCTTTGTGGTTGGGGGCATGACATTTTTAAGGGCCCATGAAAATGTTTTTTCTTTTTATTAGGAAAACATGTGAATACAATGTCAATAAATATGCAACAATGAATTCAGGCCCTATTGATTATATCCTTATAGAAGCATAGTTGAAAAATATGATTTTTATTTTTATCATTTATTTGTTTATTTAATTTTATGTATCTGATACAGGGTGTCACTACACAGATTGGACTTGCAATGATCCTCCTGTTTTCAGCCTCCCCAGCACTGGGATTACAGGCATGTGCCACTACACCTGGTCTCAGGGACCAGCTCAGTGTAAGTGGGGGTGGGACCAGTGCATGCAGAATGTGGTGCAGGGAATTGAGCCCTAGTCCCTGTGTTTGCCTAAGCAGGCACTTAATCCACTGACCTGTCTCTTGCTAGCTCTGATCTTTTAATTTATTTTGAAAAATAGGCTCTATAAGACCATCATTGCCAGTAAAAGTCATATAATGTGACCCTGCCTTGGTAAGATAAATTCTGCACAGAGTAGAAAATGTCCAGGTAAGGTAGGATGGGCAGAGCAGACTTTCTACGAGAGAGACCAACAAATGCATTATCAAGAATCCCAACATCTCAGTGATGGTGAATGACAGCCTGGAGCCAGGGAATAGTAAAAAATATTGGTAAAGGTGTAGGCATGGGTGTGATAGGGTCTTAGCAGCTACATTGAGAACCTGAATTAGTTCTCCAGTTCTGTTTCCCACTGCTCTCACTTAACCCACCACACTAAAGCAAAGCTTACCAACCCTATACCCCATTCTGTGCCAACTAACACTCTCCTTAAAATATGATCCAAGTAACTACTATGTGCCAGTTATGACTGCCCATGAGGCATCCTCTGACACCTCCTATGCAAACAGCAAAGGCTTGGGCCAGCGAAGTAAGTCAGTGGATTAAAGCACCTGCAAGCAGATGCAGGGGCCGGGGGTTCAATCCCAGGGCCTGCCATGCCAGCCCTGTCCTTGGGGCACAGTGAGACCGCAATTGAGATGGGGCGTAGTGGCAGGATCCTATAATCCAGCTCTTGGGAGGCTGTAAACAGGCAGATCACTATGAGTCCAATGTAGTAGTAAGACCCTGAACACCCTGTAGACCCTTCCCTAAAATACAAAAAAAAAAAAACCTGAAACAAAACAAAACAAAAAAACCAGCAATGGCTTAAACAAAGGAGTACATTTCCAAAGACAGGTAAGGGAAGGCGCTGAGAAGTAGAGAGGCTAGAGTCTCCATTACACCACCCCTCTGCCTACAACAGCCAAAAGCCTCTTGGAAAGGTTGGTATCTAGCCACCAGATGCTTTTCTCCTTCTGTTCACAAAGTGCCCAGAGGTCTGCTCAATCAATGAGCACTTTTGAAGTAAAAGCAGAGTGAAAGAACAGGGGGAAAAAAGCTCATTATGCAGGAATATGAGAGCCTCCCCCACCTCCTAATGCGTGTGTCATTTAAATACACTTGTGAGAGGTGTTCATTATTTCCCCCATTATTTAAAAATGTGCTTCAAAGGCCCCTCAAGCAGCAGTGTGCCATCACTCTGTTTAAACATATGATTTGCTAAATCACCACCCTTGCAGCCCTGGAGCTCCGGGCAGGGGTTACATTGTTTTGAAGCAGACACAACTTGGGGTCACCCTGGCACTGAGGATTCTGTCACCACTTCCCACCCCATCCTGATAGCTATGTTTTGATAGACAAGGTCAGAAAGAGGACCAAGTAGCTCCTGAGGCTGGCTGATGGCCCGCGAACTTACTGTTCCGGATGCCAGCCAGTGCCCAGTGAGGGCATAGCCCATGTTTGTGAGGGATTCTGGAAGACAAAACCTGCTCACCCTGCGTGGGAGTTGGAGGGGGCCCTCAGAAGGCTCCAGCCCCAGACTTCCAGGAACAGCTCTTTGTACGAAAGCTTGTTTACAAGAAGGGGGATTGTAGAAAAAGGTGCATTAAGCGCTGACCATAAGCATTAGCAACAAATACTTTTAAGCATTCATCCTTCCTGAGCACACCCACGTGCTTATTTACAGTTTAAATTTTAGGCTAAAAATGCTTATGACAAGCCACTGATTATAGAAAATCAAACTCTGAGGCATTCATTGATTTGAGAAGAAAATAAGAATAATGGGGAGAAAGATTTCAAACTTTAAAAAATCAATGTATGTAAATTTATCAAGAAGACATCTGCTACATAAGGAGACATGTCTCTCCTTTCTCCCGCTTTTGCTGTAGTGACTGTCAGCTCTTTTCTGCTGACTGTCCTCTCTGGGCCCCTCACACCAGTCGACACACCACGTGTCCGCATGACTACTTTACAGACAGGTAAAATGCGTTAAGAAAGCAAGGATGAACCTACAGAAAATATGCCCAGAGGCCCCCAGGCACTGCATTTCTCTCTCTATGGGATGACCTAGCAATCTAGGCAGTGGCGACTATGTTGACAGGAGAGGACTCTACCACTGCAAGACCACAGTCAGGCCTCCTGAAGCTCGCCTTTCAGAACTTCATTCAGCCCGTGGAATTACAAATTCACAGAAAGCAGCCTCAGTTATTCCCTTTCCTTAATCTCCATTCATGGTTGTTTAACATTAATTCTAAGCTAGTATCTCTGCTAATTTCTTATGTTCACTCCTGACCTCCCCAGACTGAAATCGGCAGCAGGCTTATTCATGTCTTCTGCTACCCTTCATTCCCAACCTTTAGTTTGTTCAATTTCCCATCACACTGTGGCAGACAAATCATGGAGAGGTTCATGCTGAACTAGCCCATTCCTAGGCATTTCTTTCCGATCATTCTTTCTCCGCCTGTGTCTCCTCTCTGCTGTTGAAGAGGCCCCACCTCTGAGCACCACTTCAAATAAGACACAGAAGAAAAGCCCTGGTGGTAGGCACAGTTCAGCACACATTCAGGATTTAGGGGGAAATATTTCTTCTGACCTAGTTTGTACCGAGCTATACCCCCAAAGCCTCGTGAACTCATAGGTGGGACTTTTGAAGGTGGCTGGGTCTAGGGTGTGTGAGGCCAGAATCAAGGACGTGATGTTGGCATTTAAGGAATGTCATTTGTATTAAGGGTGTTAATGCTGGAATTAAGGGTGCCTACCTTGGAAAGAATATAAAGGACAGAAGGACAGCTGTCACATGTTCCTTGCTGCTTGCTGCCTTCTGCCTGCCCTGCTTTACCATGGGCTCTTCTTCCTCTGTGATGCCTCTGTGCCACGCCACCTGCCTTAGAGCCCACTGACTGTGGACTGGCTCCCCTATTCACTGAGAACAGAAATAAGCCTGTCCTTCAACTTTGGGGATGGAGTGTTTTGTCTCAACAAGGACACAAGTAACCAAGACCCTTTTCAAGGGAAGAATCTGGACAGCCCAGCACTGTTAACAACACAGATAGCTGGGCCTGGGTCTCAGAGGACAGTTAGCTCCTCAAGTGAACGCTTCTCCATCATCTCCAGGCAGATGGTGCTGGGCTTTCAATCTCTGTGGCCACATGGTAGATTTCCCAGGGCAGAGGAAGATTCTGAATTGAAGGTGTACCTCTGTTTCCACTTTTCCCAGGATGGGAAAGGAAACATCTAGACATTGTGACAACTCTCAAGTGAGGTTTTCCAGCTCCCCTATCTGTTAAAGTTTGAGAGGTATTAGAGTTCCTACGTAGACATCTGCCCAAGAGCTTCACCTGCTCGGTGGCAGGGCTTTTGGAAGCTGGTTGGATTATGGGGCATATGGCTGACTTGCTGTTGGGAGTGGGATCTGGTTGGATGAGGTGATCACTGGGCCTTAGCTAGGAGGAGGAGCTGGCCCTCTCCCCAGCTACTCCTATCACCCACATGGCTTCCCTGCCACCGTGCCCAAGCAGCTCCCATCCACCAGGCCCCTTCACCACAACATCATGCCTTGAGTCAGCAGCAAGGGACTGTGAACAGTGGCTGTCAGATATCTGGTCTCAGTGATGAAGAAAGAAGTGTCTAAGACAAAATCTTGAAGACCAAGTTCATGTAGAAATAAAGCTCAAGGAAATAGTCTTTTAATGTCTCTAAACCACTTGAAGAGGGGCAAAATGAATTTTTTAATGAAAATATTATGTTTTTACATAATAACCAATGTTCTCATTCGTGATTAGTAAATCATTCTGTGCTTAAAGAAAAACTCTGGGTCTTTGTACATGATTTTTTAAAAGCCACCTTTCATCCTTACCTTCAGGAAAGAAAATCTTTCCCTACACAAACTTCCTCTTGACAATACATTGCACTGGTCCTGAGTTTGGTTCCTAGCTTTGTACTAAGTCATGGTTGGCAAGGCTTCTCTCTCCTCTGGCCAATGTTTGTGTTCTTCTGTCAAATTAAGGGAGCTGGATGCAAGGTGCTCTGGGCCAGCTTTGACTCACATATGGCCCTGACCTTGCAGGGGTTGCTGGAATTGCCCCGTCAGAGTGCCTGAAGCTGCCAGCGAGCTGCATGACCGGACAAAGAAGCGCAGCTCCAGAAGCTACCCCCAACCCACAATTAACCAGCTACAATGACACTCAAGAGAGGCCTGCAAATTATTGACTTCTGATTTTAGATCCCACCAGGGAATTTAAAACTCATAGTATTTTCTCCTCTAATAAAAGAAGAAAAGATCTGATCCCCAGTTCATCATCAGTCCTAGCATGTTTTATACAAATGCCCTTAGAACACACACACTTTCACTCTTTGCCAAAACTGGCTGAGCTCCTGGCTGGGGCTAGGGATTGGAGGAAGAGTTACGAGTGCGGTTGAATGCTCTGGCATGCATGATGCCGAAGCAGCTCTGGGTATCAGTAACATGTAATGACAGCCTCCCATCTGTTCTCTGGAACTCTTTGCCGGAGCCTTCATTGAGCTGGAAATCTGGAAGCAGATGAATGCGGGGGGCTGTTCAAAAGCCACACATGAGCTTTAAAGTACCTGCAGAAAGGGATCCAGCACTGGCAGGCAGCAGGGAGGCTGGCCAGCTGCAAAGCTTGGGGAATGAGGCCTGGGGCCTGGGCAAAAAGGAAGGTCAGGCTGAGGAGGGCCTCCAGCAACACTGCATGAAGCCCTCTGCTTTGGAATGGAGCCTTGAGCATTTCTTGCAGTGAATTGTCAACCCAGAAAGAAGCAGCTGTTCCCCGAACTCCTTCCTTATGAGACCCTGGACTTTCCCAGGGTCCACTGCGGCAGATTCATTGGCCAGAAGTGGAACTGTGAGTCTGACACACGGCGCAATGTGCAGCTGCCCCACGGGTGTCCTCTCCCAGCTTTGGGGAAAGGAGAGTTGGGCAGCGGAGAAGGGAGAAGGTCAGGGTTGAGGCATCTTCCACACCAAGTCTGGTGGTATTTGAGGATAAGATAGAGCAGAAAAATGTCTGAGTCCCTTTAGAGGTTACAGAGCTAGAGCCACACGGGCCCCAGGGCTCCGAGGGAAATGCTGGCCATGGAAAGCAGACAAACAGAATGCAATTTGCCAGCCATTTTCTACAGACTCTGGCAGCATCTATCACCTAGGACCTGGGAGCCCAAGGCTGCTAGCATTTGCCTCAGGCAACTGGTTAGCCAGAAAGAGAATGCATTAGCTCCTCAGTTTCCCCTGGTGAAACTTCCCCCTCAGGAGTAGGAAGGGGATATTTTCATGGATTTGATAAATGCTATTTGGACTCTAAGATCACAGGATTTACATAAAAGGGGAGGCAAGCAGGAGATTATGGAAGTTGTTGAGTATGATACATGAAGGGAGCCACAGGCCGGAGGAGCACATCCAGGCTGCAAGGTTCCTGGCGTTCAGCCTCCCCAGTAGCTGAGCAAATTCATAGGCCTTCGAAGCAGCTCCTCATGCCTCATAGAGTTTTTCTGGCCACCCTTCCTCTAGCCATCCCTTTCTAGATCCCCCCGAAAATTTAGATCCCAGGAATGGACCTTGAAGCTATCGCTAACAAGCCCTCTGAAAACAAGAAGGCCTCATTTCATGATTTAACATTTTGTAGTGTACCCTGGATCCCAGGCACTCTTCCCCTGAGCATAGAGGGTCAGAGAGCTGACACATGCTAGTCAGAAGGAGATTTAGAGTATCTGATGTGAGGGCCCTATGAAACACACAGGGGACTTCGAGCAAGGAGCGATGATGGAGATTAAGAGGAAAAGTACTGCTCTGGAGAGAGCTGCACCAGAGCTTGACCTGGTCAGGTCAGGCTTGAAGATAAGAAATCTCAGGCAATGTAGCCAGGTGCTGAGGCTTTGTCTGGAACAAAAGTGCAGGGATGTCCTAGACAATAGAGTGAGAGCAGGATGTCCTAACCTCTACTTTTCTTCTCAACCACTCAGAATTAACAATTGTTCCCACAAGTCCTCTGCGAACCACAACCAGTGACCTACAACTGAAAATGCTTGAAACCCATGGATAAGACACTCACAGGAGACCTAGAAGTGTGCTCCCTTTACCTGGAAGCACCAACATCATTTGGGATCTCGTTAGAATGCAGAAGCAGGGCCTGCTATAGACTGACCCAATCAGAATCCGCGTCAACAAGGGTCAAGGATTCCTCTGCATGTTGCTGTGGTCTAAACTCAACATGTTCCCAAAACTCACGTGTTCAGCAGTGCAGCTTCCAAAACGAGATTTTATCGTGGGGGCAGTACCCTCATGAATGGGTTGATCCACCCAAGAGTTCAGAGCTGAAGGAGCTGTTAGAAGCTGAGCCAGGGTGGAAGAGGCTTAGCCCTGGGCCCTTCAGAGAATACACCTCCACTCTGGCTCCCCTGCCTTTGGTCTACCTCCTCGCTGTCATGAAATGAGCAATGTTGCTCCTCCCAATCCCTCTGCCATGACATTTCTGCCTAGAGCCAGCTGATCATCCAAGACCATGAGCCAAAATAAATCCTTGAAGACCATGAGCCAAAATAAATCTCTCTTGCTTTACATGCCAGGTATTCTGTCTCAATGGGAAAGGTGACTATTGATTAAGTTAAAGTTTGAGCATAAGGGGCAGGGGAGATGGCTCAGTAGAATAAGTGTTTCCCTGGCAAGCACAAGGGCCTGAGTTCAATCCCC